>JARUPW010000012.1:971991-1190096 GCA_029817735.1 Melastoma sanguineum | reverse complement strand
ATGACCACCAGTTGAGATCAAGTGGCGGTTTGAACAATTCATCAAGCATTAGGGGTCAGGGACACACTCCAAATACACGTTTGGGGGGATGGCGCTTCAGGCGGATATGAAGATCCATATGAAGAACAGCATGATGACTCGACGCATGACCAGAAATGGCTTGATGATTATTACGACTTTGAACAAGAACTCAAACGTCATGAAGAACCCAAAGAAGCAACAATTCGCTGCACATCAGATGCATGTCAAGAGCTTTCCACAAAAGTCACGCCGATTCTAAAGAGGATTCTTTCGAATGTCACGGATTCAGAGGAAAGTTTCTTCCGCAACTATGACATTCCATATGTTTTCAAGCAAATACGCACAAGAGGCGCTCTCATCCTAACAAAGATAGACGGAGCTGTTCCATTCCAATCGGATCGATGAACTAGAAAAATCAACCCAAAAGACTCAACCTATGGGGTCGCAAGCCATGTCGAATAAACGATACTTTGACTGGGGCAAGAACCCATGGTAACCAGTAAAGGAAGTATCGTTCCAGCTCATATATTACAAAATCAAAAACTAATCAACGTTTCATTTCTTTGCAGATACTTTAACTGGGGCAAGAACCAATGGTAACCAGTAAAGGAAGTATCGTTCCAGCTCGTATATTACAAAATCAAAAACTAATCAATGTTTCATTTCTTTGCAGATACTTTAACTGGGGCAAGAACCAATGGTAACCAGTAAAGGAAGTATCGTTCCAGCTCATATATTACAAAATAAAAAACTAATCAATGTTTCATTTCTTTTGCAGAGGCCTTTACTGGAGCAACGAGCACGCGTCGTCAGGGAACCGGTAAAGAAAAGTATCGTTCCAAGTTTAAAATTTTTCTCACATTGAACTTGATTGTACATCCTCTCTTTTCCCTATAGGGCATCAAGTCAAGGCGAACATCACAGGTAAAATTCTAATTTCATAAAACATGTGTTATGTTCATTTGTCATGCATTCTCACTAAACGATTTTATTCAAAAAAATTTTGAAACACTTTCCCTAGCGGAACACTTGTGTGCTAGAGATAGAAAGGCAAGCCTATCCCCAAACACATACCCTTTTCGAGAGTTGAGTGCAAATACTTGTGAGAAATCTAGACACGATAGTATCGGAGTGGGAAGGAAATCCCTTTGACTGAAAATGCTCTAGCTAGGATGACATCGAGCATTCTTTCTTATCCCCAAATACTTTACCATTGCTAGCCATTCCTAGCCAAAGTGGAGATTTTTCGAAACACAATTCCCCTTTCAAGTCAAAGAGTCGCCTCACATCGAGGTAAAAGGAGTTTTGTAGTCTAGATTTCCGAATAGGACTCAGATGGAGATGCGTTACTTCCTCAAGTTTGAGTGTGAAGTACATCCCTATGGATCTCGCAAGTCAACACAATACTCTACCATCTTTCAATCATCCGAATGGATCTAAACAATTCCAGAGAACCGAGCCGGTTGAATATTTCAAAAAAAAAATGAATGAAAATAAAAATGAGACAGTGGCAAACAAGCAAAAGAAAAGAAAAGATAGCCCTTTACTTTCATTCAAAGAAAAAGCAAATTTTGACACAAGGGCCAAAAGATGATCGCAAAAGCAAAGTGTCAAGAAAAAAGGGATAAAAGTTTTAGAACCCTGATCTCGATTTGTCAATATGGGCAAACCGCTTTAAATTCAAAAGCCTCGTTTCCCATGGGAAAAGATGGAGAAAATTATTCTTCTACAACATTTCCCCACAAATTCACACTCTCGTATGCCACCATACCCATGAGTATTGTGTCGATGAGCAAGTTCACATTGGGAGAACCATGCTTAAAGGTGACGTCCTTGCATTTTGAGTCTTATTCGATGAGATTCTTTGACTTGCTTTCTTTCTTAAAGATGCATTCTATAAATATGGTCTTACACCAAGCCTACATTACAACCAAAATCAAAGTCTCTTTCGACTAGCCCTTGAGCATTCATTTCAAAGGAATCGAACTTCCCACTCTGATAGCATAGAAACATATTTGAGTGAGCCTTGAGAGATGTAAGAAAGACCCTTCTTTATTCTCTATCGCACAAGTGTTTCTGTTTTTTCAAAAAAAAAAAAAAAAAAAAAGTGGAAAAATTAAGTTTTTGTGCATGCATTATAGAAGCATATTGCCTTCATATCATCCACAGTCAGAAATTCGGCAAGTACACATGGGAGATGCAAACAATCACAATCGTACTTCATATGATTTCAAAACATCAAAGCCTTTATATGCTAATGTTGATACTCTTTCAACTACAGTTAAGCACTCTTGGGGGTGATATCACTCAAAGTCAGTTATCCATTTTCAATTTGGTTAACTTCTAACAAATGCGACACCATTCTCGTTAAGCGCTTTCCTAACAATGCGCGAACTTTCCAGTTGGTTAACGTTTACTAACAAAACGTTATACCACTTCCAGTCGGCTAAGCGTTTACTAACACGCGACGCCATTCGGACTAAGCGTTACTAACAAACGCTACGTTCATTTTCAATTTGGTAAGCATTTACTAACAAATGCAGCTCCATTCGGTTAGCGCTTACTAACAAGCGCGATACCTTCCAGTTGGTTAAACGTTTACTAACAAACGTTATACCACTTCCAGTCGGCTAAGCGTTTACTAACAAACGCGACGCCATTCGACTAAGCGTTTATTAACAAACGCTACGTCATTTCAATTTGGTTAAGCATTTACTAACAAATGCGACACCATTCGGTTAAGCGCTTACTAACAAGCGCGATACCTTCCAGTCGGTTAAACGTTTACTAACAAACGCGACACCACCCTTCTTTTCGGTTAAGCGTTCGTACAAACGCGACACCACCTTCTTTTCGATTAAGCGTTCGTACAAACGCGACACCACCTTCTTTTCGGTTAAGCGTTCGCACAAACGCGACACCACCTTCTTTTCGATTAAGCGTTCGCACAAACGCGACACCACCTTCTTTTCGGTTAAGCGTTCGTACAAACGCGATACCACCTTCTTTTCGGTTAAGCGCTTACTAACAAGCGCGATATCTTCCAGTCGGTTAAACGTTTACTAACAAATGTTATACCTTTTCCAGTCGGCTAAGCGTTTACTAACAAACGCGACGCCATTCGACTAAGCGTTTACTAACAAACGCTACGTCACATTCTTTTCGGTTAAGCGCTTACTAACAAGCGCGATACCTTCCAGTCGGTTAAACGTTTACTAACAAACGTTATACCACTTCCAGTCGGCTAAGCGTTTACTAACAAACGCGACGCCATTCGATTGAGCGTTTACTAACAAACGCTACATCATATTCTCTTTGGTTAAGCGCTTACTAACAAGCGAGATACTTCAACTTCGGTTAAGTGTTCGTACAAACGCGACACCATTTTCAATTTTCCTGGTTCAGCGTTTGTACAAATGCGACACCATTTTCAATTTTCCTAGTTGAACGTTCATTTTCAATCTTCCTGGTTGAGTGTTCGTACAAACGCTACACCTCTTTTCACCGGCTTTTGGTTATGCATTTTCTAACAAGTGCGACGCCATTTCTGGTCAAGCGTTTATTAACAAACGCGATGCCCTGGCGATCCTTTCCAAAAAAATTGGGTTCTTAATAATTATTTGTTTGAACATTTTACCAAACATTCTCACAAAGAGGGGCAACTGTCATAATCCAATTTTTTCTACAAAAATCACAAAAAACACTAAAAAAATTGAAAATCTTCAAAAAAACATTAAAAAAATTATAAATCTTTCGAAAATCAATAAAATCATAGAAAATCATCAAAGATCAACAAAAATCCACAAAATCAAGAAAAATCATAAAAAAGATTCGATAAAAATAATAAATAGAGACACACTGAGAAGAAAACGAAGGCTTGAAGGAAAAAAAAGGGCTTCGTCGTCAAAGTGGTTTCGTTTTGCTCCCAACGACCATGACTTCGGTTTGATTCTCCAGTGTAAGGCGATCAATTCCGGGTAAACTCCTTCCATCGCTTCTATTTTTATTTTTGATGAGTCGGTTTGCTTTTAATTTTCTTTCACGTCTAGGTAGTGAATGCGGGATCACAGTTCGGCCCCATCCCTGACTCAAAGCATCCTGGAATCTCATCCCACCGTCGGGGACGATCACTGCGGCCTCAAGAAGATGCCACTTTACGACATCGCAAACATGCTGAGCAGATGAAATCCTTCACGGGGAAACACAACCATAAAAAGAAAGGACGAACACAGACGACAAAGGAGAAAAACAAACAGACACAATCGGGAAAAAGAGGAAAGGAAGATCAAGACTTCGTCGCCACCCAAGATTTCACAAGCCAGGAAAGATACACCGAGAGAAAGATTTGAAGAGAACTTTCAAGAAAAGAACAAAAGCAATCCGGGAGTAGAAACACAGAGGGGAGGGACTCACCTCTCTTAGAAAAAGAATAATAGAGGGGGAGGAGACAGATACGAAGCCTCCGACCAACACAGACAGACAAGTTGAGAAGGAGAGGCGGTATCGAAACAAGGCCAAACCATCCTCCTAGCTTCAAACCCACCAAAACCAGAGAAGCGAGCAACCCATCTTCGCCAACGGCGGCTCCCCCAAGCAAGAGCGACGGCTAGAAGCAGCTCCTCACTACGGCCGACCCCTGATTCTAGCCCCCATCTTCAGCGGACTCCGACTCCGAGTCCCGTTGTCCAGATCCAGCCACGACGGCCAAAATCCAACTCTCAGCCGCCGGCCTCTCTTCCCGGCATCTCCGATTTGGAGCCTCAAACCCCAGCGTATTCCTGCTCCTCGCACTACGTCAGTCGCCCGGTTCCCTGTGCTCGAGGCCTGCCTCTGACCCCTGACCCCCAAAGGTAATGTTTTAACGTTTGTTCGTTTGTCCCCTTTTTCTTTTAGTTACATTGCATGCGTGCCTCAGATCAAGATTTTATTGAACAACCTATTTGACGCATTAATCTCATCCCATTTTGTCCAATTATGCTTTTATTTTAGATTTTAACTTAATTTTTATCACATGACATTTATCACCCGTGGATGTTCATGGTATGTTTTTTTTTAAATCATTTTAATTATTTCCTCCACACTTTCAAAGTTTTTTTACAATATTTTAAAATTCATTTTCTTAAAATGTTTTTCCGACTTATTTCCTTTCAATTGTTTTATAACATGCGGCGACTGTAATCGTTTCCTGTTGAGATTCATATTAGTTATAATTGTCTGCATGGGGTTTTACTGCAAATTATCTTTCGTCAAAATAACTCCTACAATATTATAATTAATCCCGTTTCAAACCAATTCTCGAACATTTTACTTCGTTTATTCGATATTTATTCAGGTATCTCGGGGCGTGCCTTGCGGACAACCAAGGTACGCACCCCATTCAACGTATTCAAGATAACGAAGTATTCGAGGAGTTATTTGGATTCTCGAAGATCAGGACCCTCTGAAGACGGCTTCGCACTCACCAATGTTACGGCATCAGCGGCTCGCCAGGTTCACCGTAAACCTATTCTAAAAACGGCACCGTGAGGTATAAACGCTAACGGGAGCGTTCTATATATATAATGAGTAATGGTACAACACCCGGTTCTCCCTTGAATTTATTTTTTGGCTTAGAAACTGTTAAGGGCATTAATAAATCTATGATTGTCTGCATTTTTGCCCAAAATCAACTTTTAAGAAATATTTTCTAAAAATGATTCACGTAGACATTTTAAGCATTATTGAGCTCGAGATCATTTTTTATATATCAAACAACTTCTTTTTCTTAAAACCGAGCTCAAATAAATCGGACATCGGAAACACACGATTAAAGCCTCCCTTTTCTTTCTGATGCATGCGATTTAGTAATCCCTAATTCCCGAACCATAACGAATCTCTATAGTTTTTCTAACTTGAACTTAAAATAAGTTAGTGGCGACTCCGACACGTTTTCAAAATTCAAAGCCTTATCGTCGGGAGAGGATATCCATTTTATATGGAACCGGAAACGGGATCCACCCGCGACAATGCTTTTTTACGGGATTTCGAAAGTTTTGGGCTTGGATTTCATTTTTTAGTTGGCTTTGGGCCCATAACCGGTTCCAATTGAAAATTTTAAAAAATCCAAATACTAAATCAAAATACCAAAATAAGTTTGGTATTTAAAATATTGGAATTCGGTTCCGTATTTGGAAGACAAAAAATTAGAAGTTTGTGTACGCGAGCCTTCTAGCCTAGCACGCGCGTGACGGTTCGGACGACACGAGGATCCGAGCCCGTTCCCCAAGGCCCAACCGATCGATGTCACGACTCGAGCGTCGGACGCTGCGGAAGGGAATTAGGTGATCCCTCCCTGGGTTCCTAACTGGGCCGTTTTCCTAAGAGGCGGCGGGCGAAAGGCGGAGCATGATCCAAAGAAGGAACTTTCAGGAGAAATCGAGAGCGGCTCATGTCTTCATTTCCTCATCTAAAATGGCTCCTTAAAAATTTGTTGTTTTTTATCCTATGTAAACTATACGGAGTCACCACAGACATTATTTACAAAATCTGTTTAAGTCGGGAAAAACAATGGTTCAAGGATCCTTAATTACTAACTATTACATCTAAACATGCGAAAATGTGGCATTTGCTCTAAAATTTTGCTTTTGGTTAACGGGTGTAGGACCCGATCTGGGCATGACTTGTGACTCATGTCAATGTTATACGAGCGTTGGACCCGATTCGATCTTTTCTGTGCCCGAACTCATGTGTGTTTGGCAAATAGCATGCGACGATTAACATACAGGCCTAAGGCATGCGGACAAGCACAGACAATTATTGAGATCGAAAGGAGCGGGGAAGAGTGGTGATCGTGGGCCTATGCACTTTGGCCCATGACCCGTTACATGTGGAAATAAAGAAAAACGGGAAGTCTCTACCTCCTTCATGTACCTGAGGCCCGCCGGGATGGATTTAAATCGGTCGGGCTCCTAAGTTGAGGCCGCTTTCGATATGTGCTTCCACCATGGGTTTCCTCGCGTGCCTCCAGTCTTCGAAATTTGATTTGTCGAAATCCCCCTCCTGAATCGATATCAATCTTCAGATGCTGGGGAAGGGAGTCTGATCTTGGCTGAGGGAATGGATCGTCGAGAGATGCCAAGTGATTCGTTTCCTTGGGGTGTACCTGTGCATAGAAAGAAAAACATCAAAACAACAAGAATGCTTACCACGGGTCTGACCGTGAGAAGCTCAAATAAGCGGCCTAGTAGAAAGAAACAACATCATATATGTTTTGGTTCTGTAGACGACAAGGTAAGCGACCCGTTCGAATTCCCAGAAGATCGTTGTTTGCCGGTGCGACGCCTACTATGTTGGTGCAATTTCAAGGCCTCGAGGGCATGGATCTAAGTTGGTGACGCTAGAGGTTGCTGGATGCAGGGGTGAAGTGTCTGTGTGGGAGTGTCTGTCTCCGTCGGGGCTCAGTTTCACATTCCCATGTCACATACAACGAGTTCAAAAAAAATACGAAATGTGGTCAGCCATGTTCTAAATTAAAAGATGGGCCAAATGAATATGAAAAAAAAAAATCGAAAAAACTCACCGAGGGGTAGCCTCGCCCCGGATGGCCAAATAAGGAAGAAGGACGTCGTGGAGTCCGTTTGGAGGAGGCTGCCTTAGAGCCAGTCCTTATCCATGCTTAGATTGTGGTTGTGACAGGATGCAGGTCAGAGAGGAGGACGTCGGCTGGTCAGGAGGCTTTGGCTTTGGAGAGGGAGAGTCCTTGCCTCTAGTGTCTATGTATATGTCCGGAGATTTTTGTTTTCGGTTGTATGTGGAGGAATTTGCCTCCGATTCCTAGAAGAGTTAGCCTCCGGTTTTTCAGAGGGGGTGGAGCGTGTCTGGAGGTGAGGGACGTCTCTGAAAGGCCGTCGTCTGATTTTTTCTGATTGTCTGATACGGGATAGGGAGGCTTTGGCTTTGAAGAATGAGAGGATACCAGAGATCCTATGGATATTTTTACGTGTGTCCATGTCTCCTCCTTTAGAAAGAATTCCTTTAGGAAGGGAATTCTTGCCCCTTAGAATTTGAGAAATTTGAAGAAATATTTTGATTGATTCAATAATTATAGTGTGAAATTATTTGTTTCCCCTCTTTTTTTATCAAAGGATGATCCTCCGGATAATGATGTGGGGTGAGAATCATTCTCTTCCCTTTTATTAATTTTACTTTTCCTTTTTTGAGATAAGGCTGATTTGTCTTTGGGCACGTAGAGGGAAAGAAAAAAAATGGGGGTGGATAATGCTTTTTTTAAAATCAAAATTAAAATTTAAAAATGAAATTCGTAATAAAAATAAGGACGTGTTAGAATTGGGCTTAAACCATTTTCTTGTTGGACCGGGCTTATGTAATGGGTTAAAAATTATTAATTGCTAACCCACAAAATTATTTGAGGTATTACAGTTTCGAATTTAGAATTTCGCTATTTGGTTTGATTCGGGTTTGGGACACCGAATGCGCACCCCTAAAATTGTTAACATAAGCATCTATTCATATTTTTTAGATGAAAAAATAAATTTATTGTATACACTAAAATTTTGTCTATAATCGGGTTTTATAATATTAAGCCTAATAGACAAATCCTTGAAAATAGCCTCATGGGCTATAAATTCAATGTCCATCAAGAGATATATATTTTGGGTTAAAAAATAAAGGTCAAATTATCAATTCTATCCCAAAATTTGGCAGTTTTTTCTGATCAACCTTGTACTTTTAAAAAAATCATCACACATCGTAACATTTGGCCATTATATTAATTTTAACTACCGTTAACCGAATCAGCTGACGGAAGTCTACGTAGGCCCACTTGGCACGTTACTCCGGGAATATATTGTTGAAGTCGTTGGGGCTATGGGCTTAATCCGGCAACACTTATATAGCTTAGTGAAGTCATCGGGGCTTGTGGGGTTGATCCAACAACACTTCGATAAATTGATGAAGTCGTATGGGCTTGATTGAACAAAACTTAGAGGAGGTGTTGTTGTTGACAATGAGATATAGTGTTAGTCGAAAGGCATAGTGCCAGGAGAATATCGTCATCCCTTTATGGGTACTTTGGAGATAAACCCGCCAGATGAGCCTTCGGTGATATACCCGCAAGAGGAGACTTCGGAGATAAACCCGCGAAAGGGCGTTCGGAAATAAACCCACAAAAGGAAGTGGCAAGTTATCTCTGAACGTTCCATAAAACTTTGCAGGAATGTAATGGAAAACCCCAAAATATGATTATAATATCGCATCCATACCCAAGAGCGAAAAGCTTAAACAGTTGCGAGAGGACATCCCAATTCAACTTGGGAATGAGGACATCCTGGTTGAACTTGAACACTAAGACAGCCTTCTTAGTGATAAACAAAGGACCAACAACAATTCAATTACGTACGTCTAGTTTAGATACTTCATATTGTGGTTTGTGATATAACGTAATGAGATGCCATGTCGGATAAACCCTCACCGTACATCGCATCAAATTCACTGGTTCCCTAATACCCAGGCGGTAATGGAGGTCCTCTGATATCGTCTAACTCCAGGAAGTCACCTTCGGAGATGATGCGGGAAGCATCCCGGTTCACGACTCTCAGGAAGGGACAATTGTTCGCGTTTTGTGGGAAGCCACCGAAGGGAAATGGTTCCCCAGTCTGTTATAAAACAAAATCTTAATGTCTTGTGAAAGGACTTTGATTGAATGGCAAAAGGCATCGAGATTAGGACGAACCACATGATTACAAGGAGCTTGCCCGATTCTGCATATTGAAACCGGCCCCTGCACACAAAAGAGCCCAGTTAGATCTCCAAGAATGAGAAAGTTGACGTGTTTTTAGCATGAATCCCGTTACTTACACTGGATAAAGTCTTGGAATACTGTATCATTATCCAATCAGTCTCCTGGTTGTCCCCTTGATAGAATACCCAGATGGTTTCCCACCATGTGACGGGCGATCCCATAAATGTGATAGGGTGAGGCTCTTCTTTCTGCTTCCAAGACGTCGCTCCCAAACCTCTGTTATCACCTGAGCGCACGAGGTACCACGTATCCTCTGATGTATAAAAAATGAAACCACCAGGGTGGATTAGCAAGCTTTCTTTAGGATTCATCTGACAGGGCCCTGTACTGTAAAAAGTATTCGGTTCAGCACAGATCATGCATGCATACCTCTCAAGTCTTCCGGTCGGTTCAGGAGGGGGTTTATATTGACTGTGCCAGGGCATCTGCAGAACATCGGTGGCATGGATGGAAGAGGAAGTCCGTCTCGTGAAGATGGTTTGGGATGTTTCGTCTCGCATGATAACTTATTGATGCTGAACTGGTTCATATATTGCTCTAAAAGGGGAGTATCATCCCATGTGAGGACCGTGCATGATTTCCCCTTGGGCATAAAGCTTTGAGAAATCATTTCGGCAAAAGCTTCCATGCGCCTGTAGGATTCGCTGTTGTCCGTTTGAAGTGGCATCTCCACTGAACCTGAGGATATCGTAGTCGTGCTTGCGTTCATTGATGATATTAATTGTGACGCCATGGTATGACAAAATCTAGTAGAAAGAAACCGCGACCGAGAAAAAGGAAACTCAAAGTGGAGGAACTCACTCCCACGATTGCCCGACACTTCAGTTGTTATTTAATTGGGGAAAATCCAAAGAATAAGATTCCCTTGACTGATGCTTATCTCCTTTTTTTTTAACTAGATTCAATACAATGGAAGGACGGAATAATATTTAGCCTTAGAATCGAATGTGGTGGAGATAGCAATGAGTTAAGTATTTGGCTTACAATAATAGATTTTAATTATGGGTTGTGAAGAGGTTATCATAGCTCAGTTACTCGATCACGTTGATTCGAAAAATAATTTGCGAAATAGGTCGGTCAACTTATAATTCGTGGACTACTGCTAAGAACTCTGAAATTTTTAATATCCAGTTTAGTTTGGGGTACTCTTGCTTTCCTCCCCCAATCCATAATGAACTCGAAATTACTCCATTCAAATTTACATTTATAGAACTCGGACTTAATTCCACCAATTATGAGTTTTACCGATGTATTTCTCAAATAATTTTAGGTAATAAGAATACTCGTCGTTATTATTACCACGAGAACAAGGCAATATTATTGTTAGCCTTTTATGTCCACACAAGAAGAGGATATATCTCCCTTCGATGAATAGTTAACTCTTCTTTTCTTTTCTCTTTTCTTTTGTGCGGATGAAAAGCTATGCACGATTCGGTCCAACTGTCTATCGAAACTAGACCAAGATGAGAGGTGTTGGGATTTTCTTTCTCACTGGCTTTTCTTTTTCAAAAGCCCACCCTTCTTTCGGTTTTGCATGTGGAGTTGGTCAAAATCTTAGCAAGCAAGTATAAAGATAAGTCACTAACATGGTTGATCTAACTGGTAAGAGGTTTGGTTTGCTTAAGGAGATCTCGGTTTTGAAAACTATCATACACAGTCACCCTGCTAAAAGACTCATCCGCCATAACTAAGTTTCCTACCCGAATGGAGTCCGAATTAGTTGATGAAATGTCAAATGAAGTTAATACAATACTAGTTATTATCACCATCATCATGGTCAATCTTGATCTTTACCACAAGTAAGGAACGGTTGGCCCTTTTAGTTAAACTTATTAATTATTAAATTATGATTAATTTTTTTAATGTTCATAAATAAAGATTAATTTAGTAAATTTTTATATAATATGAAGTATTGCACTACGAATCTCTTAAATGCAAGAAAATAAAAACTTTGACTGAATATAATACACAACACTAAAATATATATATGATTATGTGATGACAGGCATCATCTCGAAGAACACAAAGCTTAGCCATAATTGTGAGAGTGTGCACGCGTCGATTTTCTTTTTGAAAACCACTTCAGTCCTTTAGAGTGTGGGTTCATAATCTTCTTGACTCCACTCTTGAATTTCTTTTTCTTTTACCTTTTCTTACTCATTCCACTTCACTCTTCTCAACTTAATTAATCTTTTTTTAGTGATTTGGGTGGACCAAATCCATTGAATTTTAATGAAAAATTTTGCATGTCTTCATTATGGATACACCCTTGAATATCACTCGATTGTTTGGGCTTCATGGATATTCCAACGAAATACTCACACGGTTCTCAAGTGTATCTCGAAAACATAACTCATTATGACTTGATCACTTGTCGAGAATCTCTCGAGTCCCACATTTTTAGTTACTTTCTACATCTCATTTCAATTAACTTGTGGTTTCATATAAAAGCTCTCTATTTCATGATGCCTATGTGACGGAGTATATGGCGGATATGACTCTTCCACGAAGATTTCCTACTAACGTCACTTTCATGATCCCTATACGATGGAGTATATTGCACTTTTTGCAATCACTCCAAGCACGCCTCATCTCTTCCATCTCGTTATCAAACTCCAAATACGTCACTACTCCAAACAATTTGTGGATTTTTGCCATTCTGATTTTTATATTTCACGATTTTTCCTCTCCCACTGTGGTTGGCAAAAACATATTGACGTACTTTACGCAACACATATCGAATTGTGCACACGGGGGGTTGTTTTTGTGGTTTTGTGGTCGCGTAAAGGAATAAACAAAAATACGATGGAAACAAACGAAATACTTGTATTACAAATAGTCTTACAGATTGAGTATCATACTTACAACCATGATGAGACCAATGAAAAACGACGAAAAGAAGAATGGTGGGCTGCTCCGGCGACTACGGCAGGCTCCTTTACTAAAGACTTCCTTGGAAAGACGGAAGGGTGGCAGTGGCTAGAACAAGGCAATTCAGGACGCAGTGAATGGTTTCTGGACATTTTCAGGACGCTGGAAAAGAGGGCAGAGACAATTAACGGGTTATGGAGAGGATTTCAACGGAGAAAGAAATCTAATCCTAAGAACTGGAGTTATGTGTAGGTACGCTCAACGTGCATATCCTCTATCTCTAGCATTGAGATAAGCTTATGTGGAAACATAAGCAATAACTCTGCTTATTGGAGTTTATACAATGCTTACAGTAGAGCGCATCTGTATGAAACAATTTCTGTATGAAACAATTTCGTTGTTGGAGATTGTTCTATGTGTGAGAACATTAGTTGATTGACTTAAGATTACCTAATATTAATTCTTACTGAAATAAATAATATATTAAGTCAACGTTCACATTTGGAGGCAACTTGTTGGCCAAGTTCGCTATATTAGTTTTGAAAACATATCCTTAGATATATTTCCTTAATTATAAGTGATCATTCTTAAACAGAATTTGGCCAAGATATGAAAAGGTAGTAATGGGAAGCTTCGTTCTACATCAAGCTTAAATGCATAAGTGAAGACACACTTCGAATTTGTACGTTCTTTCCGAAAGCCTAGAAAAGAGTATTGATTCTTCAGTGTCTAAGAGATTGAAAGAGCCTGTTCAATCACCGAGCCAATTCCACCTTGAAAGAGCATCCCTTTGGAGCTGCAGGCGGGTTGTTCTAGAGCTGTTATGTTTGTTTCTGGCTGGTAGTCTCACATGTGGTGTGCAAGGGAAGTCGTGGGCCAGAAGGCTTACACAGGTGGAGTGGTAGTTGTCGGAAAGAAAGCCAAGGGAGTCAGTCACGTGTCTTTGTGCAGGTTTTATGCAGCCACCGGAGTAAAAGCCACGGACGCAGCGGGTTGCTAACCTGGAGTTAGTGAAAGTGCTACTGTGCAGGTCGTTGTTAATCACGGTACGGCCACGTGTTTGTGCTTAGTCACATTTCAGACATAAGCGTGCATTTGTACTCTTGTATTCCTCTGTTCTAATATATAGCGATTACACCTTGATTGGGGTGGAGTGCTAGAGAGTAAACGTATGCATTCTTTACCAAACCACAATAAATCTGGTGTAAAACAAAGAAACACGGTTCTTATTTGAAAATTTGTTCCACAGATCCAGGTTTTATAATATGACATAAGGATACTTATGTATGCATATCTAAAACGAAATATTATCATAATTCTTACGTCATTAATTCAACTACTTCTTAGTGCAATCATATTCCAGCAAGAAAATATTCTAATTAATTGACCTTCGATAAATATTATACCAATCTTTAATTCATGTTACTTAATTATATTTTAATCGTCAATTGTTTTTGGTAAATTATATTTAAATAGATTAAGTTTTCTCCGCTTGCACATCAATAGAAACGTTATGCAGTAAGGGGGGGCTCAATGAGGTGGTCTTATAACGAAACATTGATGATTATTACTCAGTCTCGGGCGACGTTATGAAAGGGAACGAGTCATTCTATGCATCAGTCCATTGAGTTTTGTACGGAAATACGGTTTTTTTTTAAAAAAATTTGCGAAATGCGGTCCCAGTTTCGTAAAATACGGTTTTACCGTCGAAGGGGCGCGTTTTGAAAACGCGTCTTTGGATTTTCAAGGAGGACGCGTTTTGAAAATGTGCCCTCTGCATAACAAAGGAAGGGGCAGGTTTCCAAAACCCGCCCCTATGCTAGATGCGGCCACGGCATGAAGGGCGGGTTTTCAGTTACACAAAACCCGCCCCTTCCTTTGTTACGCGAAATGCGTCCTCTTTGTAAATCCAAATACGCATTTTGAAAATGCGCCCCTTCGACGGTAAAACCGTATTTTACGAAACTCGAACCGTATTTCGCAAATTTTTTTTTAAAACAAACCGTATTTCCGTAGAAAACTCTCGGTCCATTCATCCTATCATTTCATTCAATTCCCTCCCCAATTCCGCAAACCAAACAACCCGTGAGTAGGTTCCTCCTGTGATTTTAAGCAAACACCCCAATTAATTATTGCTAATAGGACATGATATAGAAATCAATATTTATGTGTATTTACCATGAGCATAGTCTGAAATCCGCTTGATGTTACTCACAAGGTCATGATGACTTCCTTACATCGCAAGAAAAGTTAAAAAATGCAGTCATAGGTTTTGAAAACACGTTTGGAAGAAGCAATTTAAGCTCAAGAAATATTTTACGTTTCCGAAACGCGATATGTTTCATGGAACATGAAGTTGCATTTGGTAAATGCATTCGGGGGGGATTTATGGCAAACAAATCTTTTGATGGAATATGATGGAGTTTTTAAAACGCGATTTATGGAAAAGTACTCTTTTGAGGAAGCAAAATGTGTGTTTTGACGATGCGATTCGAGGGGAAATTGTCTTTAAAAAGCATGGAAATCATACTTCCTAAACGTGATCTCTTTTTAACACCTCAAAAAACGTCTGCGAAATGTCACCATATGTTTGGAATATCATGGTCAAAATGTGCCAAGTGTTAATTACATGAAAGTGTCTAAAATGTGCCCCTTGATTGATTTATATAACTCGAAGTTTTCGGCAGCTGAGTTGATGAAAAAACCTTTTGACAACCATTCTATGGACGAAGTCATTTTTCTTTATCATACTTGCAATGAGATGATTATTATCAAGCCAAATAATTACCTTTTTTTTGACTTGTGATTAAGGCCGTGTTCCTTCTTGCCTTGTCCATGTTTGGTTCAAGATCCTGCAGTTTCCTCATCCTCTCACTGATTTTGGTTCTTCTCACCTGACCAAACAGAAGTATATGTTGTGTTTTTGCCCCAAAAAAGAGCAAAACAAGGTTGTGGGTTTAGCATCAATGGAGAGGAAACTAGGGAGAGTGGGTTGAGGGGTCAATACATACCCAATGAACAAGGTTGCCGAAGTCCAATTACACATTAAAATTTCAATCTTGTCGATCTTATAGTTGGCAATGTCATTCAACTAGAAAACATCGTATCGACGCATGCTTGAAACCATCTCCCGCTTAGACTGACTTCTCCAATAACATAGCATTTAGACAAGAAATTTTGGGTCCAGACCATGAAGCTAATTTCTTGATCTTGATATGGCAACGCTTACGTATAAAATGTTTAGTTTAGACTCACCAAGCGAAGAACATGTAGTGAAGCAGTTTTAGACGCACCAAGTGAAGGACATGTAGGCTATCTTTGACCCATCAAGCGTAAGAACGGATCATCTGTTTTGTTCACAAAGCTGTCCACCTAGGTCACGTGTTGCAAGACAAAGGAATCATGTTGGTATATTTTGATGATGAGCTATACTGAAGCCTGACCTTTTGGGAGCAGAAGATCAGAACATAAGATGGAAACATCATGCTACCTTATAATCTAAGATGCTATGTCTTCTATACGTTAAAGGAGAGGTGTGGCCGGAGGCAGGCGTACCAACATGCAGTGGGCCGAAGAGAAGGATGGATACTCCAGGAACACAAAAAGTGAGGGACTGACCAGCTTCTATAGTACGTTCTGTGCATGCAAAGACTCGGTTACCTTGGTTGCTGTGTAGGCAAAAGTCGTAGTGGGGGTGCTGTGGGGTGCTGTGTAGGCGAGGACACTGCCCGAGGGAAACATCCAAACACTAGGTTACCTTGTTAGTCACGTTCACATGTGCAAAGAAGTCACTTATAAGTGTAGAACATTCTGGTTTGTGTCACCTTCTATATCGCTATTTCATTTAAGATCTGTGAGATCCATCCAAATCTCGAGTGAAAAGTGGACATAGTATGCTTGCCGAACAACTATAAAATCCTTGTGTCCATCAAATCAAATCGCGATACAACCCATATGTTTTATAGTTATAGAGGCCCACACAAAAGGTTTTGTTTTACATAAACTAATTTCATCTATGGGGTTAGTGAAAAGGAGTTAAAAATCATTAATTATGCTTTAATACTAATTCACCCCCTCTTGATGTAACAAATCAACTAGGAGACATCGACATGATGCTAAGACTAGGAGTATCGCGTGAAGATTATTTTGCATTTTTTCTTTTTTCTTTTGTTCTTTTATTTTGCTTTCTTTCTTTTTCATGTCTTGCAGTTTAAACTCATGCGACATGGAGCATTATTTGTCAAGCATAGTATCGCTTAAGGAAATTCCCATTGATCTATCCAACATCCAATCCCTCTTCATTAAATATCGGATATGTGCCCCTAGTGTAAGCTTCGTTGACATCTCCTCTCGCATTTTCCTGCAAAGGCCACATCCATCGACTCCGTCATTACCAGGATCAAAATCATCGACTGTGTCTACAGGAGATAGATTTCGTAGCGGCCATATCCACCGAAGCAGCCTGTTTGTATTGTGTCTTCCTTTGTCAGAGGTTGGTGGTATCGGAGTGATTCAGATTATATCTACGCAATTTTCAATCTAAAAATAAGCACGTATATGTATACCTAATTCACTTTTTGTCCAAAAATTAAAAACACTTGTCGAAAGCTATGCTCTTTTTTTTTGGTAAATTATCCAACTACTACTGAATGATATGAAACTATCCCATATTATTATAATATATTTAAAGGTTTCGAGTAATAATAATAATTTTTTCGTGTAATAATGCATTAATTACTAGTGAATCATAAATCACCTATCATTCGTCTTGCTGAGCTTTTTTTTGGTTCAATTTCCATAAAATTTTCTCAAATATTTTAATTGAAGAATTGTTAGTGAGTCTCTCTACATTTTCCCTTTTACCAATATATAGAAAATATTATAATTAACTGGTCTTCGATAAATATTATCTCACTCTTTGATTCGTATTGCTTAACTATTTCTTATTCCACAAATGTTTAGTAAATTAAAGGCAAAATATACATCTGTAGCCCTCAGTATGGTCGAACTTTTTTTTCTATCAACATTTTACTTTGCTACATGAACATGTCCGCAACTATGTGTTGCACATTTTTTCTATCCAATTCGTAACGGTGTTCCACCTTATTATGAAGTGATAGTAACGGAGTCCTAATTGCATTTGATGTGGCAATCCTACCTGGACAAACAAAATATTAATTTATGGCCTCAACTTTGAGTCAACTTTCTGTTTTGTCATTGACTTAGTTTATTATATAATTTTGTCTCCAACTTTTATTTGTATTTTGATTTTGTCCAATCTTAAATTTTATCACGCGTAAGCCAAACTGACCTTAATAGACAATTTTCGTTTATAGACTAAAAAATAAAAACAAAAATTACAAAAAATGGGAAATAATATTGAAACCTTTCATATGTTTTTTTATTTTAAAATTTTGATGGACAAATCAAGTGAATTGGAATCCAAAGTTGGACGATAGTTTGCTGATGTTGATGGCAAAATCGATGAAGGTCGGATGATGTTCTATTAGGGGCTGCTACTACGGGTAAATTGGATTATGTGGCGAATGATAGAGAGGTTGAAACTTCACTATTATAGGAAAACGACCAGACTATATTAAGGCCTTGTTTGGCTTTCACTAGAAGAAATTCAAGATTGTGTTTCGCAACAGAAATTCTGGGCTAGAGATCTCGGCCTCATCTGTGGATCAACGGTCCAGAATATAAGCCCAAGGTACGCGAACCCAGTAAGGAGGTGACCACGGAAATACACTAGGGGAAAGCTTGTTGGGAGAAGCGGTCATCAAGCATAGGGTTACCGGGCGACGGGCGACAAGGGTCAGTAAAGCGACAAGTGACAGTCAACTGTGCGAACAAGGAAACCCTACGGCGATGGCTAATGGGTGATTCGGTCAAGCTGCTAAGGAAGATTCTGGACGGTCTCAGGATTTGGAAAGGAATTGTTGACAAGTTTGCTCAAATGAAAATTACATGAAAACTGGCTACAAAGGATGCGTAATATATGTGCAATATATAATTACTGTACATACGTAGGTCTAGCTTAGTATAAATAGTTGTTCTTAGGCATTGTACAAAGACACCTCCGGAGCGAACAGATTGACCAAAAAATAAATAAAATAAAAGTTCGTGACAAAACTATATAACAAACTAAGTTAATGACAAAACAGAAAGTTGGCTCAAAGTTGAGGCTATAAATATATATTTTGTCCAACGTTGTGGTTCTTTATCCAGGTAGGATTGCCACATCAAGATACACATAGGACTCCGTTACTGCCACGTCATGATAAGGCTTAATGCCGATACGAATGGTTAGGGAAAAGGTACAACACATAGTTACGGGCATGATCATATAACAAAGTAAAATGTTGATAAAGAAGAAAGTTTGACCATATTTAAGGCTACAAATGTATATTTTGCCTAAATAAAATTTTAATTAAGTTTTCGGTCCCTGGACATCTCGATAGCGACGTTAATGGAAAAAGGGGGGCCACAACGAGGTGGTATTATATAACCAACATTGATATTACCCTGTCATGGGCGACGTCTTATTTCGAAACACCGATGCTACACAAAGTCCCAACAATTCGCTAGTTCTTCCGGAGAATTATATCGCAATTAGTCGCGCAGGAGTTAACGCAGCCCCGGGTCTTCTCGGCATCTGCATATTTGAAAGCCCTGGTTGCAGATGTTGCATCGAAACGAGGTTAAGCAAAACTGATCGTGCTCACGACTCATTAACGTGTAGCTGCATTATCACGTTCTTTATCATCTTTAATCAAACTGAAGACAATGGAATAGAGCGAGATTTTTTATACTATAAAGCTAGATCGATAGCAAAAGGCTTTACAGACAAAAAAATATTTATATTATTTTGATACTTATTCACTGGTAGCTAGAATTTCTTCTGTTAGGGTATAAATAGCTCCGTCATCTGTGTATAATTTATTAATAAACCAAACGGATGCCGAAAAAACAATTGTTTTAAATTGAGATTTAGAGGAAGAAATTTATATGAATAGTTTAAAAGGTTTTATTGTTTCAGGAAGTGAAAATAACGTTTAAATCTTTATATACGGACTAAAACAAGCTCCTAATAATGGCATAAAAAAATTGATAAAGTAATATCCTTTTGAAGGTTACAAGGAAAAATGTGTTTATTGAAATTACGCGGGGATATTTCGGGTGTTATAATGGAAAGCAAAGGCACGTACGTCATAATTTTGTGAAGCAGCTGTTAAATGGAGTTATGGCTATAAACTATGTGAGGTCCGGGATGAATCTTACGGATCCATGAAAAGTTTAAAAGTAAACTTCCACGGGTGGAAGCTTTCACCATTAAGTTTCATACTTTTTTACGAAATATTCTCGAAGTTTCGTAAAAAAGTTTGAAAGTTTTACGAACCTATTCGTACTTCCGTTTGTATCCGTTCATAAAAAGTTCATACTTTTTTAAAAAACTTCGAGGACATTTCGAAATTTCGAAGTTTCATATGAGGTCCCAACGTTAGTAATTCTATACGGAGACAATAGTGCAAAATATTTTAAATCATATCAATCAGGAGCAAATGATAATATTTCGACATTGATAAAATTTTAGTGTCTATAATTATTTTAAAAAAAAATTGAAAAACCATTTGCAGTAGTCTTTTGGGGCAGTGGAGTCGGGGAGTTCTCTTATAAATGAAACTAAAAGAAGCTAATAAATTAAAATGTAGAAATATTTTCTTGAAATTCACTATAAAGAAATATTGAGTAATGGGACGATAAAACATTATGAATTTGGACGTTATTCAAAAACCAAATAATAGACATTTGTAAACGAACATGTGGAGTTGCCGGCCAAGCATATCCGAACAACCTCGAATAATTGTGAAATTATTGTATTCCTCATGACAGCATACATTACCGATCGTAATATATATTTCTTATAATAACAAGTGAGTACAAGTTTTAAACATGTGCGGACTGATTTCTACATTGGTAGGTGTTGGTGTAACAATGGCACTAAGAGGGGGTGAATTGGTGTAATGACCTTTTTAGACTTTTTACAACTAATAGATCCTAACAGCGGAATGTTAAGTTTCTGTAGATTACAGAATCCTTGTACACAGCAGATACCAAAATGAACTTTTTGAGTAGCAAACGACCAGCGGAAGTCTGATCTAGAATGAGACTCTGCAGTTCTGAGAAGGTTTCTGCAGTAACAGAAGGTCGATGCATAAGGTTGTAGCTTCTGCTATCAAGATTCTACAAATCTGACTAGCTCTGGCATGATCAGCAAGGTCTACTCCAAGATCTGAAAGATACTTATAGTAGCATAAGGTTGTCACAAAACCTTGTAGATTTCTTACTACCAAGAGATGATCTGCGGAAGCCAGATCGATGAAACAACTCTAGAACCTGTAAGGTTACTGTAGCGTTAGTGATTTGATGTAGGACCTTTGGAGTTTCTACTCAGATGTTCGTGTTATGTCTGTTAAATTGCTTTTCTGCTAAGATTTTCGCTGAATGCTCAGTGAGATAACCGTTTACGTAGAAAGTAAACGAGACACAGAAGATTTATAGTGGTTCGGCAATTGCCAACGTCCACTCTTCACCCTTATAGGATGGAACTCACTATTGAACACTTATAGAGAATACAAGACTAACAGGACGCTTTTGTAGTGTAGAAGATAATGTAGATAGCCCTTCGGCTTTTTTACTTATAGAAACTCGATGGGTTGGGATCAATAACTCTCCCTAAGCCTGATGCACGTCTACCACGCCACAGTGCAGCCAGATCTTACGCGACCTCACTCACGTCTGACACAACTTACACCCTGGATACCAGCTTTTTGCACACACGAGCAAACCAATTACAAAACAACCGATACTAGTATCTCACCATATTCCTCTAAACGCAGCGCTTCTTCTATTCACCGCCCTAGCACGTATATACCCCGACTTCTCCCTAGGTCTAATGCACGTCCGCCACGCCACAGTGCAACTAGATTTTCGCAAACTCATTCACGTTCGATCTAGCTTGTACCCTAGGCACCAGCCTTTTGCAATCGAATGCTCAACCCCAAAGAGAACAAAAATCCACAAGTCTCTCAAGCTACAATATCGTATACTCACTCTACACATCAGTCTTCCACCTCTAACTAACAAACGATCATAAGAAGGTACAGTAGCTGACGGAAGGGTCTACAAAACAAGGAACGAAATTGTCAGCCAAATGAAATGTTTCCCCACTGTAAGAGATGCTTTGTATCAATTAAGGATCAATCATGCCATCTGGTCATGATTGTGTCACGATCTAAGAGATAAGGCTTGCAGAAGACTTAGACAGATAAGATCCATCAAGCTTTTGTAAATGGAAATCAAATAATCTTGGTTTCCATAAGCGGTCAGCAGACCTTCTGGATACAGACACGTGTGTGGTGCGTCCTTATTCAAATAGGTTGTCCTTTGCCATGATTTATAACGAATCAGGACGTATTTAGATGCGGGGATGAAGAATAATTGACAGTTAGATAGTTCCAGATCATTCTGCAGAACCTTGGATCGATGCTTTCCATATTTAGAGTGATTTCTTCCCTTAAAGAGAGTAGATAAACTCACATGGAAATGAATAGTAATTAAAATGATTTAAAATCATTTTAATTAACATAAAATACCATATGAATATATTTAAATAATAAGATGATTAATTAAATAATTCAAGGTAATAATTAGGTGACATAAGGTACGAAACAGACTGTTCCTGTAAGTTAAACTTATGTAAAGTAGTAGAAGCTTACCTTCTACGTAGGAGAAACTTACCTTCTATATGGCATCATCAAAACCATACTAAAAGTAAGCACATCCTCAGAGTTGGTCGTGGCCTAGTTCGAGACATGCGGAAACCTGATGAATGAGCGTGCGGGAAAGTCGAGACACTGTTGCTTCGGTCTATACCCATTCCTCTGAGACAAGGCTTAGGCCCCTTGAGGAAGACGGTCCGATTCGATCCGACTGGCTGTCCGGTGAAGGATGAACACGGGATTTTTTAAATGATACCATGTCATTTCAATAATTAAAAAAATAATAATAAATTAACAACTCATCTTTTAATAATAGCGTTCCAAAAGTCTATACCTTTCCAAAGTTTTATTTTTTTATTTTTTATAGTATCCTAAGGAGATGAAACTTTTGTTTATGCTTTTGTTTTACAAGAATGATTTCAGAGTACAGACACTAATATTATTAGTACAGACTGGCTGTTAGTAAAGATCAGGTCATATCTGGATCATCTTAAGAAGAAAATTAGTTCAAGAACAAACATATGAGATATGCCTGCACTAATCTATCGTTCAATATTACTTTTTGCTTGATTTATGCCGACATAATAACTTTATGATTTGCTTCACGCGTCACAAAATATTTATTCACTGGGAAAGGACTTGACCCACAATCAAAATATCTCGTATCATGGTTATCCTAAAGTAGAAAAGTTAATGTTGAATTATTTTCAAAACTCTGTCTGCTTTTATTTATTTTTCTTTTAATTGTTTATTCTGAAGAGTGAAGAAAATTAATGTTTATCTTTTTTTATATTTGAAAAGAAAATTAGGTTGCCTGGTTTGATGGGCAGAAAGAGACAGAGGAGTAAAAGCAAGCAGGGCCTATCAAAATAATTGCTAGGGTAGTAGTGAAAAAAGTAGTAAGTCTGCAGCTTTTGTGATTTTGACTGTTCCATGGGGGTTGGGGCTGCTAGCTGTCTGTTGTTCTTGTCATGCGGAAAGTCTTTATCAATTCCTTGCTGCATTATTGAGTTTGAGCGAAGAAGACTTGCAACAATTCCCAACCTAACTTGTCGAATATAAATCACTTAACAATACGGGAAAAAGGATTCTCATCAAAAAATTGATTTGTCCTCAAAATTTATATGCTTTTCTTTTGCCGCTTGTTCTTATTGGTGTGTTTGGTTTACATAATGAGGTTAGGAAAGGAATGGAATTACCACCTTATTCTATATGTATTAAGGCCAAGACAATCTACTCCGGACATGCAGGAAGTGACGGCTAAGACAACCTACTCCGAACATGTCGGAAATCTTTCACATTACGAGTAACTGATACTTAAAGAGTCCTTGAATGTTTGTGGTGGCCGTTGAATGAAGAAGAGAAAGACAAACGAATGACGCCCTAACCAGAAACACTTAGACAATGCTTCCCAAGAACGCTAGAAAGTAAATGACAAGAGATTATATTTGTCTGCCTGTAGAGATGTGTCTAAGTAAAAGTTCCTATTTATATTAAACTAGTCCTATGTGAAAAACGAGAATATTTAGTAGCGATGATGTCCGTCTTCATGAAATATCTTCTTTTCATCCTAGTAATCTTGACAACTGTTCATTTCCGTCTCTCGAGATCTTTCAAATCTTCTCGGTAGATTTGGAGTTACAAGAGGTTGTGCTATACTAATTATACTCTACACGTCCTTTTAAACCTGAACCTTTAAGGTTTCGAAAGTTATTAAAAATCATTCCATTGGTCTGATCGACGACGTATACGACAGATCACTTGGGGTTTTGTTCGATAGACTCTGTAGTTAATAGAAATCTCTCAAAGGTTATGTTCTTACCAGAGGTTAAGTCCTCCACCGTAAAATTACTCTTTAGGACATGTCCGGTATCGCTAACAATAAACAAAGACTCGCAACAAAACTACAAAGAATTAGCATATATATGTATTCAGATCTAAAATGAAAAAGTGATATATTCGAGCACACGCGACGTTGATTTCTTTCATAGTTTGTTTGAGATTTGGAGGGGTCATGGTGAAATCATCTCAACCAAAAATTAATGTCGCTATTGACATACACGATACAAATACAGTCACCGAATTTGGCCATAGTAAGAGAGTAAGCCGGCCTTGGGCTTGTAAATGCAATTTTTAAATTTCAAAGGATTTAAAATTGTATCCAATTATCGATAAAGAAAGACTTAGAATGATTCCTCTCTTCAATTATCGAGAAGTGAAATGATTTCTTTATTCAGAGGTAATAAAAGAATAAATCATTGTTTAATGTATATGCAATTATCACATGGTCACATGGTCCGCCATGTGACAAATTATATGTATGCAGTCAGAGTCTCTGAGCTCATTTTACATTTGACAAATTATTATTTATTGTATCGATGTGTGGATGCTTTTTTGACCGACAGTCAAATCACAACAGAGACTTGGTGGTTGGGTTACTGGGGGAAAAAGTGTCCCAATTCCATCCTCTATTTCTTAGTTTGAGTGAGAAGAGTTAGAACAAGCAGCAGCAGCAAGAAGAAGAAGCAAAAATCCCCTCAAGAGAAGAGACGAATGGATTTCCTCTCCCCTGTCCTCAAACTGATCGGTCCCCTCCTCCTCGACGAGTATTCCCGGATCACCGGCATCTCCGACAAGCTCAAGGCGTGGCAAGATATGCTACCGACCATCCAACTCTTGCTGGATTCTGCTGAGGAAAGGATGATGATAGGCGACACTGCTACTTCCACGTGGCTCTCTGACCTCAGGGACGTTGCCTACGACATGGAAGATCTGCTCGAGGAGTTCTCTGCTGAAGCCAAGCGAGAGGCACCAAAGCTACAGGCCTTGTCAAAGAGGACTAGACTTCCACAGCGCCTGATCGCTTGCTGCTCTCAGTTCAGCCCGCCCACCCTGATCACGGATCATCACATGGCCAACCAGATCGAGGAGGTGGGACGAAGACTGGATGGAATCAACAGCCGCATAGACACGCTCAAATTAGTCCAGAATTCAACGAGCAAGCCTACCAACGACTGGCCTCGTTTTGTCACCACTTCCGTGCCTGAGCCCAAGTTTGTTGGCAGGGAGAAGCAAATCGAGGAGCTGCTCGTTCGATTGACCGGATCTGAAGCAACCTACGACTCCTCCCGACCGTTTAACGTTGTTTCAATCTTGGGGATGGGCGGACTTGGTAAAACTACCCTGGCACAGGAGCTGTATGACAAAGCCGGATTTGAAGTCAAAGCCTGGGCTTGTGTTTCTGACGTATTTGACAAGGCCGCCATCACGAAAAGCATCCTGGACCACTTTGCGCCCTCTTCATCCAGTGTGGGAATGGATCTGAATCAGCTCCAGAACTCTCTCCAAGAAAAAATTTCCAGAAAGAAGTTCCTCATTGTGTTGGATGACGTCTGGAATGATGATTATAATGATCTCGAATCACTGGTCAAGCCCCTATATTCTGGAAGTAAAGGAAGTAGGATATTGCTCACTACAAGAAACCTCGAGGTCACCAAATCTGTTGGAGACCCTCATCCGATGAGGTTGGACTTGCTGCCATTGGAGGATTGTGTATCTTTGCTCGCCTATCACTCTCTCGGCGAGAAAAACTTTGAACAACACCCTCTTCTTCGTGATATAGCAGTTCAATTAGCTGAAAAATGTAAGGGGTTGCCTCTTTCTGTGAAGACGATCGGAAGACTTCTTCGCTTCAAAATTGATGAGAAGGAATGGAAGGGATTGTTAACTCACTCTATTTGGAGCAAAGAGGGAAAAATTCCACCCGCATTGAAGTTAAGCTACCTCCACCTGCCCGTCCACTTGAGGAGATGCTTCGCGGCTTGCGCGGTATTCCCGAAGGATTACATGTTCGACCAGGATGAGGTAATTCGAATGTGGATCATCCATGGTTTGCTTCAAAAAGGGACCAGCCAGACATACCGACAAGTAGGGATGGAATATCTCCTTCAGTTAGAAGCCGCATCACTTCTTCATAAAGTAAGGGATGACGAGGGGTCCTATTATTCGATGCACGATTTGGTCAACGACCTTGCAAAGTCGATTGATGATTGCTCATACTTCAGCTCGGATGAGTATAAAGATGGTTCCGGCTGTCATGGGAAGTCGCTGGGCAAAGTGCGCCATGCGTCAATTGTCACACAAAGAGAAGAAAAATGTGTTTCGAAGAGATTTGACGTCTACCGCGAAATGAAGAAGTTAAGAACGTTTTCGGCTTTCCAAATTTCAGCATTCGGAGTGCCAAATGTCTATGTCTCAGGGGAGCTGATGTGTGACTTGATAATCAATATGAAGAATCTGAGGATGTTGTCGTTAAGTTGCTTTCGAGTCAGCAAGCTGCCCGACCAAATTGGAGAGTTCAAGCTCTTACATTCCATCAACCTTTCTCACACAGAAATCGAAGGGCTGCCGGAGTCCATTTGTGACTTGGTCGAGTTGCAGTCTCTACTACTTCGAGAGTGTCGTGAGCTCAAGGAGTTGCCTAAGAACATCCACAGGCTGACCAATCTTCTCCACCTCGACATAACAGGCACATATCGTTTGCGAGAGATGCCTCCACGAATAGGTGATCTGACCAATCTTGAAATATTATCTGACTTTATTGTAGGTAAAGATGTCAGTCGAGGCATGAAGCAACTAGGACCCCTCAATTGCCTTCAGCGAGGGTTGAAGATAAGTAATTTGCTGGCTGTAGATGACGTTAAGGATGCAAGAGTTGCTAATCTACCTAGAAAGGAAGGGGTTCTTGACTTAAGTCTCGATTGGGGATCTTATTCCGGAGTTTCAAGGGAAAATGACCATCAATTCGAGCTCCTCCTCCAACATTTGCAACCTTCGGAAAATATTGAGTCCCTCAACATAAGTGTATATGGGGGAAAACGATTCCCATCCTGGTTTGATAATCCTCTCCGTTTGAAATATGTTGTTAGGATAACCCTTGCAGACTGTGGAAGTGTAGATTCGCTGCCTCCCTTGGGACAACTTCCCTCCCTTGAAAGTTTGGACATAACAAGTCTTGATGCACTCTCTTCGATAGGGGCCGAGTTTTACGGAACCACAAAGCCATCTTTTCGGTCACTGAGGAGTTTGAGTTTCAGAAACATGGAATCTTGGGAGAAGTGGTTGTTCCATGAAGAAAACGAGAATGACCGGCCATTCCCCTGTCTCCGCCAATTACAGGTGTTTAATTGTCCCAAACTGAAAGGAGGGTACAGTCTTAGACTTCCATCTCTGGTCAAGATTGATATTTATGGTTGCGATGGGGGATTGTTGAATTGTCTGGCTGGCCTTACATCTATGACCGAGATGGACATTGAAAACATTCCCCAGTTGGTTCACTTTGATCGGAGATTCCAGACCTCTTGGGTTTCGCTAGAAGAGATGAGGATTGTGAAGTGTCCTCAATTTAAGTCATTCGTGGACGGGGATGGTGAGGAACAACTGCCTCCTAAGCTGAAGAAACTACATATAAGTGGTTGTGGAGATATAGTGAAGTTGCCGGATGATTTATCTGGGCTTACATCTCTGAAAGAGATGAGTATTTTCAATTGCGAGAATCTATCTTCCTTCCCAAGCGAGGGACTGCCTGTTTCGTTGAGAAAACTTAGGCTTTACGGCTGTCAGAGACTCCCACAGTCTCTATTTGAACTTCCGGATTCTCTTGAGGAGCTTACTTACCCTATGGGATCTCCAGGGTCTTGTGTCGATAAGGGATATAGTTCCTAAAGGTAGTCTCGTCTCTCGGTCTCTGCGGGAATTGAAAATTGGGGATTGCAGAATGCTCACGACTTTGACTGACAGCTTGCAACACCTGTCCGCCCTCTCCGACCTTTCCCTCTATGATTGCCTAGAATTAGAGATGGACATATTCCCTACACTCCCTTGCAACCTGTCCAGTTTTTTGCTTTACATGTGTCCAAAAGTGAAATCATTGCCTCAAGACATGCATCGCCTCTCATCCCTCAAGGATCTATCTATTACAAACTGCCAAGGCATCACGAGCTTCCCTAACCTCCCCTGCAACCTGTCCAGTTTTTGTCTTGACAGTTGTCCAAATGTGAATAATCTGCCTCAAGACATGCATTACTTCTTATCCCTCAAGGAACTATCTATTCTTGACTGCCAACCGTAGTGTTCGTATTGTCCTCCTCCTAACGGAGGCTTATACCTTAGCGAAACCTAAAGCCCTACGGTTTTCGACTTAGTTGGTTAACCCCTCAGGGGGTTGAGGGATCTCACCGCCTTACGAGAATTGAGAATTGGGGGAAGGATGGAATGGATGGATGAGATGGAAGTTTTTCCTCCTTGTTCAGATGCAGACTGGAGTGGCATCCTCCCTTCATCCCTCGTTGAATTGATTATAGAGGGAATGGGGAAGTTGGAGAGGGTGGGTGGGGGACTCGGACACCACCTGACCTCCCTTCAATATTTGGATTTTGATAATTGTGAGAGGTTGAGGTGGTTGCCGGAGGACGGACTCCCTGACTCACTAGAACATCTCAGCATTGAGGGATGTCCGCTGATAAAGGAGAAATGCAGAAAGGGGGAAGGGGAATATTGGCGTTCTCACCTCCGACTCATCCCACATATTGACATAAGATGATGGAGCAGAGGAATGTTAGCGAGATACGGAAACATATTTTTCCCATTTTCGTAATGATTTGTTTTGGAAGATGTTACCAATTTTGCTCTCATGACATAATTTTTTGTTATTATTGTGCATAACCTTGCCGAATGACATTGATACACATGTTTTGGTCAAATGAGTGGTGGGTTTGGTGGTACATCCAAAAATTTGACTAGCAATTTTGATTTGTGTTGGACAATAATTGGTGAAGGATGCGAAGTGATTTGTTCCGCATCCAACTTAGGTTCATGTAAGATATAAAATATCTCAAAATTCCGAGTCGTTACAATATTACCCTTTACAATTGAGAGAAACATTGAAGATATGATACAAGTTTCAATCAAAGTAGACACTAACATACACCCTTGAGAGAACAAGTATGCCTAAAACTAAGAGCGAAGAGCCTAGAACTATTATTTGAATTGTGTTGTTAAAAAGTATAAAAGGATCCTATTTATAATATAAATCTAAACTAACTGCCTAAAATCTTAGAGTGATCATCGGTGAATGACCTTCATTTTTTCAGCATCACGTTATATCTCAATTACCTTCTCGGTCTTTTGGTACGTGTCATCAAATAGTATCTACATCCTTTATCTGAATAATTTCAAATATGCTACTTTCTTCTAAGTGAATGACAGAATTCATGCAACATCTACAATCGGCATAAATTAGGCTATGGACATACTTAAATTATACTTTCTTAAAACCCCATACCCACGTAATTTTTCTCTTTTCTTTTGTCATTCGGGGCGATTTTTTATTCACCTTTGGTTAAATTATTTTCATAGCTATCCGAGGTTCGAATTCCAGCCATCGCACCCAAGGGCCTTAAACTTTGTTAGCTTGATTTACTCGGTGAGTTGCAGGGTCTTGCGACGGTCCTAAGGAAATGTACTGGGTCTGAGTCAGTTAAATCCTTTATCTGATATTGAAATATCTAAGTTATAAGAAACTAATTACTCTTTTTTCATATTCAAATGTTGAATAAAATCAGTTTTTTCTATGATTTCTTGATACTATGCTTGTTATGATTCTGCTTCAGCATTTTCGTTCATCCTAGGAACTATTTGTTCTATCACTCAGTTGACATATCCCCTTAGGTCAGGGACGCCACCAAGCTGCCTGACATTAGCCCCCGAGGGTGACTCATAGGCTCTCTTTCATTGAAGATTCTTTCCTCAAATCCAGATTTCTCCAATAAGAACTACAGCATCTATCATATAAGTGAGAGATGATCTCCAAACGGGTGATAGAGGGTCTCTATGTAAGAGTCACTCATACCTTTGGATCTCAACATTTTAGATACAAGTAGATACATCATCTGATTCTCCTTGGTTTATTGGGTCATTCTCAGATGCCTCGCCAACCTTACCATCTTTTTGTGTCATTTGACTCTCACTGTGGTTGTCACATACGTGTTCACTAGCAAACACGTCGAGAATATTTGGCAACACAAGCATGAGGTTTGGTTTTCTGCTGGAGATTGTGGTTGCCAACGAACACGAGGCAGAATAACAATGAGAAAATGTTTCAATCAAATGAGTTGTTAGTCTTCAACCTTGAGAGAAACATTGAAAATAAATTTCAATAAAAGGAGGTACTAACCTTCTTCCTTGAGAGAAACCACGAAACCGGAGAACAAGTACGCCTACTGAGCTGTTAGACAGCAATGTGAGCCCTGAGCCCAGAAGGCATCGGCCAGCCAGCCAGCCCATGAGTTACCAGCTCGATGGAGCCCAAGATACAGCAAAGGATGGAATTACATATTGTAATTGAGGGGTTATTTGTAATGCCATAGGATGCAAATGTTGTTATAAGTACTGTACGGGAGACGCACACACTGTCGAGAAGTTACAACAGAATTCCCTTCTCTACATCATCTTTTCTCTGCCCCCTTTTTTCTTCTTCTTCTTCTTCTTCTTCTTCTTCTTCCTTGTCATCCTCTCTTCTGTTTCTTCTTCCTCGTCTTCGTTCCCTTTCTTTCTTCTTCATCCTCTTCTCAACTCTTACATGGTATCAGAGCCATCAAAGGCATGAAGCTAAGATATCAAGATGACAGAGCCGTTTCCCTCTTCTACAATCCCAGCAACTCCATATTCAGGACTTTCAGGGCACAATACATCAATAAATCTGCAGAAGATGCAGATTCCGACCAGTGTCTTCGCTTCTCCGGTCAAACTGGATGACAAGAATTATTTAGTGTGGAAGGGACAAGTCGTGGCTGCTATGGTTGCTGCTGGTTTTGATGACTTCATTTTTGGGCAGACTGCATCTCCTCCTTAGTTTCTGGACATAGAGTGCCTTCTGACCAACCCAGACTACAAGGTGTGGCAGCAGACTGATAGTCGTAATGAGCTTGCTCTTCTTTACTCTAACTCAGGAACCTCTGAGTCTGGTCGTGTGCTGTAAAACTTCTAGCGAGGTCTGGGATACTCTGAGAAGCAGGTACGAATCTGTCTCCCCTTCAAGGATTATAAATCTCCAGATGCAAATGCAACAGTTGAAAAAAGAAGGCCAGACTATGCAACAATATGTTAATGCTTTGAAAAGCTTGTCTGAGCAACTTAGTGCTGTGGGTGAACCAGTTAGACAGAGGGACTATCCGTGGTACATGCTTGAGGGGCCGTCGATAGTGTATGATGTTGTTGTCAGCTATTTATAATCGGTCTGATCAACCTACTATGGAGGAAGTTCAAAATCTTCTATTGAATTTTGATCTGCGTTTGGAGAGGAGACAGGTGTTGGATAGTTTACTGCCTCAAGTACATCTCTCATCCCTGAATTCTAGTGTCGTGAAGCCTCAGTCTATCTCTCAACCAGTTTCGCCCAGACCAGTGTCTCAGACCTATTATAAACCTCCTTGACCATCCCCTCAATTCCCAGCATACACTCAACCTGGCTTACTTGGCAGACCACCCTTCCAATCCTCATAACGTTCTCCGAGAGGTGTTCACAGGCCTTTCCTCAAACCCAAACCATGAATTGCCAAGGCATCACGAGCTTCCCTAATNTCCCCTGCAACCTCAAGGCATGCATCACTTCTTATCCCTCAAGGAACTATCTATTCTTGACTGCCATGGCATCACAAGCATAACAGGAGGAGGATTGTCTTCGAATATGGAATCGCTTCGGATTTCAGGATGCCAAAAGCTGAATCAACCAATTGGGGAGTAGGGGTTGAGGGATCTCACCGCCTTACGAGAATTGAGAATTGGGGGAAGGATGGAATGGATGGATGAGATGGAAGTGTTTCCTCCTCCTCGTTCAGATGCAGACTAGAGTGGCATCCTCCCTTCATCCCTCGTTGAATTGATTATAGAGGGAATGGAGAAGTTGGAGAGGGTGGGTGGGGGACACAGTCACCACCTGACCTCCCTTCAATATTTGTATTTTGATAATTGTGAGAGGTTGAGGTGGTTGCCGGAGGACGGACTCCCTGACTCACCAGAACATCTCAGCATTGAGGGATGTCCGCTAATAAAGGAGAAATGCAGAAAGGGGGAAGGGGAATATTGGCGTTCTCACCTCCGACTCATCCCACATATTGACATAAGATGATGGGGCAGAGGAATGTTAGCGAGATACGGAAACATATTTTTCCCATTTTCGTAATGATTTGTTTTGGTAATATTGGGCTTAACCTTGTCGAAATGATACACATGTTTTGGTGAAATGAATGGTGGGTTTGGTGTTACATCCAAAAATTTGACTAGCAATTTTGATTTGTGTTGGACAATAATTGGTGAAGGATGCGAAGAGATTATTGTTTATATATCACTATTCCCTTTTCTCTCCCCCATTCGATCTTGCTATTATATTATCTTCGCTTCACAACTCGTTATTAGCACTCTTTCAAGGTTATATCGAGGAATTAAAAAATATGTATTTAAAAAATATATGTAAAATATTTTTTAGTCGTCATCAAACTTTAACGGAATGATTCACGTGCCAAGAGCCCTGTTCACGTACCATGACAGCATGACTTCCAAAGTTAATTCGTTTGTTTGATCCTACGTTACTCTCATTCTTGTAAATTCGAAAATGAGTTTAACGAATATCTTCCATTTTTTCTCCCCTTTCCCCTCGTTGCTCTGTAGTTTTCGTTCTTTTTATTCGTTTCAGATCTCTTATTAGTACGAAGCTCTTCCAAGATTACATCAAGAAATCAAAGATATATTTAAAAAATATGTAAAATATATTTTAGGCGGATGTTGATGATTCATGTGCCAAGTAAGAAATCGTCAAGTGTCTATCCACATATGGGAAATTTGAAGTAATATTAGTGTTTGGGTATTTCGTTATTTCAATGGTAAGGATCATTTATTTATCTATTTATTTATTTTCATGTGAATAGTTTTATTAATGAATGAGGCAATTTATGCAGAAAAAAAGTTCCATCACTCACATTATTTGTGAAATCATGAATTAATGAAGTCCAACCGAAAGAATTGACAAACCCAACACAAATAGAAGAGAAGGAGGAAATCTTACGCAAATTATGAAGATGTTCGGTCTAGAGTTCGTGTTATATTCACTCAAAGTGACGACTTTTAAAACACCCTAAATCATCTAAAGGGACAGACGAATCCGTTTATTGTCAGATATCACGGATACAACCGTCTAGTGAGGCAGACACATCTGTTCTTGGTAAGATCAGAAGGATGCATCTATTCTGTCGACGGATGCATCTGTCTAGCGGGACATACACATCCATCATTGATCAGATCAGAGGAATGCATCCGTCTAGTCGACAAAATCATCCATCAACGGTCAACCTGCCTAAACCTTCAGGCAATTTCTACTAATTCATGCTTCATATTTGTTTCTACAGAATCATCCATCTAAGAAATGCGTTGTTGTACCGCTTGAGAAGTGTGTTGCTACACTACAGCAAAACTGTACTGCATTACTACGCTACAATTATCAAAACGAAGGAATAATTATTATTTCAGCTTAATTGCCGTGATCTTATTATATTTATGATAAAATATATTATCTTAATGAGATAATCATGTGGGGATAAGATGGCTATATTTTGGAGATATTTGGATAAAGAATATCTAACTATAGCAATAATCTATTTCATATCTTGTCTCTACGGCCGTTAAGGAATTTTGTTATTCCTCATGGTTCGTTGCCAATGAATGAAACGACAATCATACATCATTTTGATGATGATTGGATCAAATCACACGATTAAGGAAAGTTGATAATGATTTCTTTCCATGTTGGTCAATAGTAATCATTAAGCAGCCATTCGTTGAATCTAGTCACAGCTTGGTGAAACTTGGAATTTGGGGAAAAAAATTTCTAATTCGTTCCCTAGTAAAGTCATACGACATTCATACACCATACAACTAATCTTTGTCATCTGTGTGGTTGTCCAAAGCCTGTGTGATCTGTATGAAGCTTTGAGGATCTGGGTGAGCTGTGTGGTCGGCGGAGAACGGAGGTGCTAAGTGATCGCCTGGTTCTTACCTCTCACAAGCTGTGTGTGGGAGTGCCAAGGGCTGTGTGCCACCTTGGTCGTCTTGAGAGGGACAGTGTGTTCTCAGTGAGTTCAACGAGCGGTTGGCGAATCACTTGAGGGAAGCTAAGTCAATACCTGTGTTGAATTCAGTAACTAGTTGCTAACCCATCGGCAAGAAGCCGTTTTTATCATGTCTTTTCGCAGGGAAGTCGCGAGCCTACAGAGTTTGAGCAGTTAGACACGCACTTGCGGGTGCGCGCCAGAAGTCTCGTGTCTGCAGGGTAAAGCAGGAGTTGGGAACGCCGCCGGAGTGGAAAGAGGTATTCCCGAGCCCAGGGGTGCTGTGCAGAAGTCTCGACCTCCTGATAAGAGGGACAGTAGAGCAAGTTACGTGGAAGCCGCCGAAGTTGAAAATTTCACCCTAGGCACTGGGTGTACGGTGCAGTGAATCACGATTGTGGTAACCGTGCATGTCCGAACTGAGTGCACGACGAATACCGCGACTTCACTGTGTGAGAAGTCAGGTTCCGCTGAGTGAGGAACCAAACCTTTTCTTTTACTCTCTTTTTGTTCTAAGTTATTGTCTTTGTGGCTGTCACTTAAGTACTTACAGGCTTATCTTGAGAAGAGACAGAAACTGTGTGGAAATCTTCTGCTGAGCTTTCAAATGCCGAAGCATTCCCCTACTGTGAATCAGAAACGGTTGCTCCTTGAGAAGTCGCTCTTCACTATAAGGAATTAATTGTGAGGATTTATACTCTAACACAACGTTGTCTTTTTGCTTTGTTAAACAGGCTTACATCTAAGCGACAACGTGCTGTGTGGAAATCCTTTGAGCATTCAAGTGCGGAGTGTGAGCATCATTCTACTGGAAACGAGAAGACGTCCACTGTGTGAGGAGCTGATTGTTGCCTCGGAGTGATCTCCTTTTGTAAAGGATTCTAAATCTCACTTGTTGAGATACAGGCCTAGTGCAAAGGCTCTTTGCACCATTATTTCATATAGTGGAATCACCTCGTTGGTGGAAAGTGGACGTAGGTCGATCAAGGCCGAACCACTATAAAACAATTATGTCCCTTACGATCGTGCTTACATCCATACGAGTATCTAACGATCAAAATCGTAATGCTTACAGCGAGCCGACCTCATATCTGAGTAAGGCTTTGCTGTGACACAGTACACTTCCGCATGTGCTGAGAAAGGGCGAAAAAGTGATAAACAATAATTCACCCCCTTTTAGTGTACATAAACGATCCACCAGTACGCATATCTAAAACAAACAAGTATCATAATTCTTAAGGCTCTAAATCAATCCCGTGCAATCCTATTCCGACAAGAAAATATTATAATTAATTGATCTTCGAGAAATATCATCGCATTCTTTAATTCATATTGCTTAATTATTTTTAATAGATTAAGTTTTCTCCTCTTGCACATCGATAGAAATGGTGATGCAGTAAGGGGGGGCTCAACGAGGTGGTATTATAACAAAACATTGATGATATTACTCAATCTCGGGCGACGTTTTATTTCGCAACATAGATATTGCACAACAATTCACTAGTTCTTCTGGTGAATTATATCGCAATTAGTAACGCAGGAGTTGACGCAATCATGGGTCTTCTCAGCATCTGCGAAACAAGAGCCAAAGAAAGACTTTAAAATCATCCGGCGAAAACAACGTGTAAGCTTCAAAATGACACGAATTCGGCCAGTCGCGATTTTCTTTCCGGGGAATATTGAAATGTACCGGTGCGACCGTTCATGCATTTAGAAGAAATGCATTCCGCTCCTCACTGGATCTTCGGATCAGAAACTGGAACGTAAGAAGAATCTAGATTCAGAGTTGGCATCTTGCAGGATTCGTAGGCACTTCCTTTACGATCCACACATTTGAAGTGACATCTTCGCTCGCAGTCTCCCGCGAAGGCCACATCGATAGAGTGAATCGTTACTAGAATCGCAATCATCAACAGCATCGACGCTAGCATCGATTTCTTTAACAGCCATATCTACGGAAGAGATTTGTTTGTATTGTGGCTTTCTTTGTGAGATGTCTGTGTCTGAAAAATGGCTTCTTATTTATTATGCAAGTATCACAATAATATTTTATAGTTGTTGAATCACGACTAGCTAAATTAATTATTTCATTAATAACTGGTTTTTCGATAGATTAGCAACATATAAATAATTTAAATCGCTATTTGTTTTCTTAGTGGCAGAAAAGTTAGCGAATCGTTTTTCTTTTATATTAATTGCTCTATACGTATTTTTTGTATACTTCAGTTGCAGAAAATATTTTATTATAATATCTAAAAGTTAGCTAATCCCAACATAGATTTTGCTGATATTAATGGCAGCAAAGGTTGGGAATCTCAATGTAAGCTTGTTGGTATTCAAGATTTTTGTTGATATTAATGAGCAAGAAATAAATGTTGTTATGTCCAAATACTAGGTGGGAAAAAAAAACACAAAGTCCCAACAATTCGCTAGTTCTTCCGGCGAATTATATCGCAATTAGTCACGCAGGAGTTAACGCAACCCCGGGTCTTCTCAGCATCTGCAATGCAAGAGCCAACGAAGAAATTAAAATCATCCAGCAAAAAAGAAAAATCATTCAAGATTCCTTTTTGGGGGACGTTTTGAAACTTACCGTTGCGACCTTTCATGCATTTAGAAGAAACGCACTCCGCTTCGCAATGGATCTTCGGATCAGAAACTGGGAAGTAAGAAGAATCGAGATCCGGGGTTTGCATCCTGCAATGCTTGCGTACGCATTTATCGTAGCAGGTTTTACGGGCATTTCCTTTACTAGTTTTACATTTCTTGCGACAACGTTTCTCGCACTTTGTCTCAAAGGCCACATCCATCGAGTGCATCGCTACCAGGAACAAAATCTTCAACAGTGGCGACACTAGCATCGATTTCTTGAAAGCCATATCGACAGAAGCGACTTGTTTGTATTAAATTGTTTGTGAGATTTTGGTATCTAAAGGGCGCAGTATTAGTTTATATAGATACAATTTTCCATACAAAAATAATGCAATATATTAAATTGTTTAAAATGACATGAAAAGTTCTACATAGATTTTGTTGATATTAATGGCAGAAAAGTTCTATGTAGAGCTTGGTGATCAAGATTTTTGTGGATATTAATGATCAAGAAAAGGTGTATTATCACATGCCAAAAAGTGATTGTACCTTTTTCACAATATCGCCTTGAATTTAAATTAGAATACATATATGTAGTAATTAACTGTTCGAACAAAAGGAGATGATCAATTTTTACTATTAAAGGAGTATTAAATTAACAATATTTGGAAGCCTTGGTTGCCGATGTTGCATCGAAACGAGGTTTAGCAAAACTGATCGGCTCTTGATCATTAATGTGTAGCTGCATCATGTTATCACGTTTTTTTATCGTCTTTCTGATTCGAAGGTAGAATACGTTATACATTTGGCAGGGTTTGGTAACTTACTTAAGTACCAAATTCCTGATTATACCTACACTACATCAACTTTTAACCTTAAAGGGTGTGATAAACATATTCCAAATGAGTTTTTTGCTTTAAATGGTGTATATAATTTATTTTAAAAAAATTAAATATTTACTTCTTTTAAGAGTTACCTTCTCTTCTAAATACAAAAAAATGGTCAAAATGTTAAATTAATTTTTTTAAGGAGCAAAGATTATTTTCGTAAAATGTTATGCCAAAATGCCAATATGAATTTCAAATACAATAGAAGCTTAGAATGAAACCAAATTTTGTCTAACCAAATGTTAGACATGCCAAATAGAAGCTTCAAATGTTAACCAAATTTTGTTAGATATGCCAATTTTTCTTAAGATTTATTTATGGTGTAAGAAGCTTAGAATGAAACAAAAATTATAATTATCTGAAATTCTCTTTTTCTAAGTATTGAATTTTAAATGAGAACATAAGTTCGTAGCAATTGATTTTTAAATTAAAATAAAAAATAGTAATTAAAATTGGATAATTTTATTGCTAAATGACCGACCAAGTTATTGGGATTCATTCCACTAAATTTACAAAAAGTCTTCTTTGACTGTAAATTGAAACCAGGTTGGTCATAAACATGATAGCATCACTTCCTTAGGGACAAAACAATTATTTCTTCTTTGAGAAAGTAGCGATTCATGGACACAGAAGAAATCATCGCCGATGGTCGTCACGATGATGCTTCTCATGACGAGACCCGTCACCTCAGAAGTAGCTTGTACCAGGCCGGACGCTTCATGAGATGCATCGTTCAAGTACCGAAACAAGAATACGCAACCTGGGTCATTGTGCCTTGCCAGTTGCCACCGCTGAGGTCAAAGCAATGTAGACTGACTACCCACGATCGAATGAGCATCGGGAAGATGCTCATTCGATATAACTAAAGAAATATTAATTATGGGCAAAAGTTAGATAAGGCGTGTTGAACTTAAATAAGGTCAACTTATGCACATGTAACCCGCATAGATGCTTATTATTTGATATCATTATTTACGGACTAGGCTAAAGTATATTCTAACTCTAACAAAACATGTTTGGACAACCTTGAGATTATTATTGTTTATTCGATCGACGTCATACAGCTGGGAACTGACATTCCAATTCTTGTAATGAAAGTCATAGTGGGTAGTAGTAGATGGAAGAACACATTGTTCATCTTTGGCTTTCGTGATAAGGGAGTAGGGAGTTTTCGGAGAGAGGAGAGGATGGTGACAGTGGAACATGTCGAGCGTGTTCTGGATAGCCTACCCTGGTGGGGTTACAATCCTGAACCAAGTGGAGCTGAAGCTGGGCCTGAATCCCAAGAAGCTACTGGCAACGAGGCACGTGCTGAGCGAGTATGGGAACATGTCGAGCGCGTGCGTGCTGTTCATAATGGACGAGATGAGGAGGAGGTCGATCGAGGGGAAGAGGGGGACGACTGGGGAAGGGCTGGAATGGGGGGTGCTGTTCGGTTTCAGGCCGGGGCTGACAGTAGAGATGGTCGTCCTCTACAGCGTGGCTGTGGACGCATAGAAGAATAAAACAGAAGCAGCAGCTATCTGAATAAATTTACTTTCTTCTCAATAAATGTTTGTTCTAAATCACATGTGCTCTGCTGCATTTACTCAATAAATAACATGGCGTAGCGATCTCTGGTACGGTCAGATCCATCAAAATTCCGTAGAGGTAAATTTTTCTCTCTTTTAATAGTGGTCGTCGTCTTCATGTGCTAAATATTTTTTCATTTGAGCTAAAAATTAAAAATAAGTCTTAATATTTACAAATATAAGAAAAGTCCGGTTTAAAGTGCGGGTTTATGATGATCCAGTTACTTATCATGAGGCGATATCTTCTCAAGATTCAAGATTTGAAGCAGATATTGTATATCACGGTTCAGCTGATCCAAATTGCAGATACTTGAGTGCATAATACTTGTGGTTTCAAATTAACCTTTTACTACTGTGGGAATCTATAATAACAGTAGTTCATATTGCAGATCACGCTTCGGCTGATCAAACACAACTAAAGGCAGCATACTTAGGATTTAGCTGTAAATTAATGTTATGTAAGTAAGAGAAATCAAACCTTCCGCTTGATGAGTTCTAATAATATATGTATAAAGTCTAAATTTGGCTGAAACAATAATTCACATCTATTTCATCAACAATTTAGTAAAATCTACCTAAACTAAACAAAATGCTTGTATCGCAGTAACTTATATAAAAAGATGTCTTCTAAAAACAAGTCCTACTTGGGTTCCATATTTGAATTTCTTAGATATAAACATGTCAAGATAAGGTCATATGTCAATTTAAAATGTCCACGACAATCCATAACTGCGAAATCACTTAATGCTACGAAGAAAGTAGGATTTAATCTTTTTTTGGATAGATCATGTGTTCCCTTTCCTATGTTTCCTGCGGTTATCATATTGAAAGGTCATGTGTTTCGTTAGGATTTATGCCCCAAAGTCAAATTTCTAATTATATTGAAATTTGAGGTATATATATTTTGAGGTATATCGGGTAATATTATATTATTAAACTAGTATATTATTTCATCATTAAGGCCAATGATACTACAACAATCATGGAACAAATTGCGAGAGCATGGAGAATAGGATACAAAATTTGAAAGAGTGTTTCGTTAAAGAAAGGGTGTGCATTGATATATACCGGCTTATTTCTTACCGGATTCTTCTCCGTCAATAAATATAGGTCGATTTGGCCGAACCATGTAAAATATGCATCTCCTTATTTTTCGTCGACTTTCGATCGAGGACCACACCCATTTTAAAATGATTCTATGTTTTGCAATTTAAATAAAAAATTGCGACGTTGAAAATATGAATAAATTTGATTAAAAAATTTGGAAGGGAATGAAAATTTGCTCTAAAATTTTATTACGTGGTGATAATTACTAATAAAAATTGAAACACCTAAAAATGGAGAATAAGCAATTAGGTTACAGAAGATAAACATGGAATTTAGAACCATAAAGTTTTTATTATCTGGATTTATTAAAGGGGAAATTGTAAAAAAGCTATAAAAATAAAATAAAAGAAATAAGTGCTAAGCTCGTCTGGCTGATAAGGGTGTGAGTTTATATCCAAATGAAAAATTTAAAATCAAATCAAGTCTAATACCTGAAGTAAAATAATTTCATACAAATCATTAAAAATCAATTGAATTTAGACATTCAATTGGGATGACATTAAAAGGAAGTGGTCGGCCACGTGAAATTGATCTAATCTCTGAAACAAAAAAGAAATATTAAGAGATGAGGTGTGAGCCATCCTCCCATCATATCCATCATTTTGACTTTGGCCAATGCGAATATAACTTCCAAATAGAAGAAATGGATTTCCTCAAACTCATCTGCTCTCAACTCCTCCGCTGAGTACGCCCGGCATCTCCGACAAGCTCCGGGTCTGGGCTGAGAAGATACCGACAATCCAAGCCGTGCCGGATTCTGCAGAGGAAAAGCAGATGTAAGTACGATGTTCACGTGAACACGATTGTTACTATCATTAACAAAAGTTTAACCATAAACTATCAATAGAGGGTTCTAGAAGCAAGCGTGCTACAGCAGGAAAGGCTCCTCCTCTTGCCAATGCTTCTATTGCTGCAACTTCAACCTATCCGGAACCTTTTATTAAGGCATATACCCCTGCAAGGGAAGGAGCTTCCTCCCACACATTTTTGTCATGCATGACCGAGCTTTAATGCCAAGTTGATAAACTCTCCAAGGAGTTTCACATGCTGCAGAACCAGATGACCGACCTCATTCACTCCAACAATCAATAGGAAAAACTGTTGCAAGAATGTATTGACGGTCCTATCATAGAGGTAGAGTGATCCTCTATATCTCTTTCTGAAAGATGTTTAAACTTTTGTTTTTTAGCTAGATACTATGCCTTTTATGGTTTGGTGGTATGATTTTGATGTTTCTAGGTGCTATGACACCTTCTATTATCTCTCTTCTGCAAATGGTATGTACAATTGCTGTTTGATTTTGATAAATAAAACCAATATTTTCCACAATATCTATCCCGAAATTCTTCTACCTTTCTCTTCTAGATGTGATGAAAAGGGGGAGAGATTTTATTGAGGAAGAGAGAACTCATTGGAGTTAAATACTCTTTGAAGCTCAACGGTATGTGTTTATTTAGTGGGTTATAGAAGCTTTGTTAAGTTCATGTTGCTAACATTCTTCTCCAGGTTATGCAAGGGTTTTACTTTTGTCTGGAGTGCAGAATTTGAAATATTATCATCTTCTAACGGGTTAAATACATAAGCTTCATGCTCCGTATCCTACAGCTGTATGCTCTATAGCATAGAACAAAATATGTTCTGTAAGGAAGCTTCTATGCTCGTATATTGCATAAAGACTCTATGTCTTACAAGAGCCGTTGTGCTTCAAACACTCTATGTCTTACAGGAGCCGTTGTGCTTCAAACCTTGACCATAAACTTGAAGGTTCTTATCGAAGGAGCAAGACTCATACTCGCACCTATCTCGGGGGAGTTAAAGAGTTCCTTGTAAAAATAATTTCCCTCAACGAGAGGAGGTTTTGTCATCATCAAGAAAGGGGAGATTATCAATCATATTAGTGTTAATTAGACATGAATTTCTTACCAAAATAAATGGTGAGATCATATCTTTCCATGTTTTGGGACAATATATTTCTCACCTTGGAAGGTTCTATAATGACCTTCTATAGGTTAAGGAATGTCCTCATTCATTTGCAATATGATATGGACGAACCTCTTTAAACCTTTTCAATAGTGATAACGTCCTGGTACGTATGAAATGACATTTGGATGAAATCAACGTGATTAGTAAATAGATCGAGAATTATTTCCTTTTACAGAAGGTTACACGTTTGCAGAACCTTCTGACTATTTGTTACTTGCTAGGGACAAAATCAATCAATCTTTGATTGATTCCCAATGGTAACATGATAAACATAATGCTGCCACAATTTGGAAATAATTTTCCGTGATTAATATGATTGTTGCACTAACAGATTACAGTCATTGCTCTACGTCAAGATACTTTCCATCTACCGTAGTACCATGTCCATTAAACTACTATCCTAATTTAGATTCATTTGAATAATTACAAATAGAAGAACTCGACATTGTTAGTTAGTGTAATAGTGTATAAATGTAGAATAGTGGCGAGACAATCACATTCAATTGATTTTGCTTTGAGTTTGTCGTTCTTTTTCTTTCCGCACCACATGAGGAGTGTGAGTTACGGGAAGTAGTATCAATGGTGAAGCTTTTGGAAAGTGACTTGGAGGACACGACAGACTTTGATTGGAAGCTATGGGTAGCATTGGAGTGACATGCAGTAGGATCTGTGGGAGGATTGATGGTCGTAGATGTGCCGACGTGCAGTGGGCCAAAGTAAAGGCCGGTAACACTAGGAGAAAAGAAGGTTAGGGACTGACTTAGTTCTGTAACCACGTTTTGTTGTGGTTGTGTGCGGAAACGTCTACTCCGTGAGGTGTCGAGGGGAAGTCTTCACAAGAAGTGGAACATTCTTGATGAGGAGTAAAGGGATTACTCGGTGAGGAGCCGAGGAGAAGTCGCTTCAGGTTGCTGTGCATTCTTGGTGAGGAGACAATGGACTACTCGGTGAGGAGCCGATGAGAAGTCAAAGTGGACAGTTGTGCAATTGGCGTGGACACCGTCTGATGAGGAGAACGTCCAAACACTTTGTTACAATTGTCAATCACGCTAACTCGTGCAATCGTTAGTCATGCTAACCTATGCAAACTTGTAAAAGTGCATTACGTTCGGGTGCATGTGCTATAAAGGGATGATCCTATACATCACTAATACGTTTCGATTAGTATAACCACCAAAACATTTTGGGTGAGAGTGGACGTAGGTAGTCTCTACCGAACTACTATAAACTTGTATCTTATTTACCCTTGTTTGCTAATTATTTCATAAGTGTTAATCGTATAGAAGCCGCAAACAGAAGGATAACCGCGCAGATATAGAAGGATGATAGACGAGTTACAGGAGGTTGTGCTATACTAATTCTGCTATACACGTCCTATTAAACCTGAACCTCTAAGGTTTCGGAAGTTGTTAAAAATCATTACATTCCATTGGTCTGATCGACGACGTATACGACAGATCACTCCGGGTTTTGTTCGTTAGACTATGTAGCTAAAAGAAATCTCACAAATGTTCTGTTCTCATAGGACGTTAAGTCTTCCACTGTAATGTTACCCTTTAGACATTAATACTAATTCAGCCCCTCTTAATTTTAATAATTAGGCCAACAAAACACAGTGAAAAGAAAATTTTAAAATCACATCAGACGAATATCTGAATTAATGAAATAATGTCATACAAATCATAAATAATCAAAAGAACTTTGTTTCTTTGTTAGGAAACAATAAATCTTGATATAATCTAAAACAAAGTCTAACGAACTTATTTTTGTTTGTTTGTTTGTGGGGGAATGATAATGTGAACTTGATCCGGTCATCAAAAAAGAAAAGAGAAAAAACAAAATTTAAGGGCTTTCCATGGGGGCAGCTAAAGTCCCACGCACGGGACATCCCCCGCAGTGTACTAATTTGGACCCTGATTTAGTACATTGTACTAATACCAATTAGTACACTTGTTATTACTAACGATGTACTAACTACAGTGTTAGTACATTGTACTAATGGTCACTGTTTTTGTACTAGTACAGTTAGTACAATGTACTAATGCGTACTGTTTTTATACTAGTACAGTTAGTACAATGTACTAATGGTTACTGTTTTCGTACTAGTAATGGTTAGTACAATGTACAAAACTTTTTTAGTACATTTTTAGTACATTACAAGTGTACTAATTGGTACAAAACAGTAACAGTGATTTTTAGTACAATGTACTAACTGTACTAGTACAAAAACAGTGACCATTAGTACAATGTACTAACACTGTAGCTAGTACATCGTCAGTAATTACAAGTGAACTAATGGTCACTGTTTTTGTACTAGTACAGTTAGTACATTGTACTAATAGTTACTGTTTTTGTACTAGTACAGTTAGTACATTGTACTAAAAATCACTGTTACTTTTTTGTACCAATTAGTACACCTGTAATGTACTAAAAATGTACTAAAAAAGTTTTGTACATTGTACTAACCATTACTAGTACGAAAACAGTAACCATTAGTACAATGTTGTACTAATGGTTACTGTTTTCGTACTAGTAATGGTTAGTACAATGTACAAAACTTTTTTAGTACATTTTTAGTACATTACAGGTGTACTAATTGGTACAAAACAGTAACAGTGATTTTTAGTACATTGTACAAACCATTACTAGTACAAAAACAGTAACAATTAGTACAATGTACTAACATTGTAGCTAGTACATCGTCAGTAATTACAAGTGTACTAATGGTCACTGTTTTTGTACTAGTACAGTTAGTACATTGTACTAATGGTTACTGTTTTTGTACTAGTACAGTTAGTACATTGTACTAATGGTTACTGTTTTTGTACTAGTAATGGTTTGTACAATGTACTAAAAATCACTGTTACTGTTTTGTACCAATTAGTACACCTGTAATGTACCTAAAAATGTACTAAAAAAGTTTTGTACATTGAACTAACCATTACTAGTACAAAAACAGTACCCATTAGTACATTGTACTAACTGTACTAGTACAAAAACAGTGACCATTAGTACAATGTACTAACACTGTAGTTAGTACATCGTTAGTAATAACAAGTGTACTAATTGGTATTAGTATAATGTACTAAATCAGGGTCCAAATTAGTACACTGCGGGGGACGTCCCGTGCGGTGGGACTTTAGCCGCCTCCGCTTCCATCATTCGACTTTGGACAATTTTAATTGGTTGACTTTAAAGGAAGTGATCGGCCACGTGAACATGTCCAAAGCACAAAAGTCTCCTTAAAAAAAAAGAAGATGCCTAACTTATATTTGAGACGAAAATTCGGAAGTTCTTAATGGAATGCGGATTCTTTCATTTCATTCATGAAATTTATTTCATGGCTATTCACATAATGTAATTTTGTGAGGTTCGTAGATCCCCAAATTAGCCTATCAGCCCGACACACTCACCACTAATTAAGTTTTAATCACGGCCAACCGACGTTTCATAAAATTCGTTAAACAAATAATAATGATACTCGTAGAATCAAGAAGATACGGGGATTAAAATTTCGGAGATTACGTCCCATTCCAACATGGAAGCCACTCTAACAATGAGATAAAATCTACAGCCCAGGGAAAAAAAACAAGAGGGCCGTCGAACAGATGGAGCCGCGGCTCGGTTGATTGTTCCCGACCCTCAATACACTTTCTCATCCAACGGATCCCTCCAGCTGGCCGGGCTCATGTTTGCATGAAGTTGTCTCCTCCGGAATAGGAGGGTGGAAGCAGACGACTCCCCACGTCTATGGTAAATCATAATGTTTAGCAACATAAATTCTGGGCCACAGATCTCGGTGTCATATGTGGATTAACGGTCCAGAATGCAGGCCCGAAGGACGAGAAGTCCCGTAAGAAAGTAGCTGTAGAAACACACTAGACGAAGCTTCGGGCCAAGCAGTTGTCAAGCGACGAGAATCAACGAGGTGATCAAGCGACACTCAACTGGACGAGCGGGAAAACTCTACGGGGAAGGCTAGTCGGCGATCCGGTCGATCTGTAGCTGTTATGGGAGATTCCGGACGGTCTCAAGACATGGAAGGAAATTATTGCCAAGATTACTCAAATGGAAATGAGATATTCCAAGAAGACTGGCAACAAGGACACGTTACATATGTATAATATTTCATTCCCGTACATACATAGGTCTAGCCTAGTATAACTAGTTGTTTTTTTAGGCATTGATGCTCATACGGCGCTAAAAGCCGAAGAGAAGAAAAAGATCAACTTGGGGGATATCCCTATTATCTCCACATGCTCCAAAGGATTTATCCACAACAATCCACCACTCGTGATCAACGAGGGTGGAACAACTGTACGACAAGATCATCAGGTTACGTATCAACCTCCATTCGAAGGAGGGAAGATTTCTATAGGCCGATAAGAACGAGCCTTTTCAACCTCTTCAGGATCATCGACATTCTAAGTACATTCCCCAAATCGTGCGCGAAAGAGGGATGGCTATGCAGGAGGCGATGGCTCCATCTGGTCTCATGCCCAAAATAAGGGCTTACCTGGCCCGACTAGTTGAGTAAGTGATTCCTGGAGCAAACGATATGAGCGAGGTTGAACTCTATTGAGCTCCTAACCATGACAACATCGACCGGGACTATCCTTTTCAAAGGGGATATCGTGTGTCTGAATTTGTCCGTTTCTAGGGCGAAGAAGGCATTTGGCCCGCAGAACATATCCCCCGCTTCTCTCACCAGGCTGTAGAAGCCGCCACTAATGGGTTATTGAAACTTTGCCTGTTTCCCAACTCGCACGACCTTTATGTGGTACGTTTTTTCCGAATTCGGTGTGAATCTTTTCCCGAATTGTGGAATTCGGCCTTTACATGGTATGTGAATCCGTAAGTGCTTCCGCGTAAGGGTGCCTGTTCACTGCCTTCTCCTCTCTTTCTTCATCCATACGGCGACCCTGCGAGCACCAGTTGCTCGAGATTTCCGACGTGTTTGGATCCGACTTGTCTAGCTGTCACTTCCGAATTGAACAGTCTTTGTTTGTTTTTTACTTCCATTGTATTTACAGCGTGTGAAGTATGCTGCGTAATTGACCTTGCTTTCGGCTGCCAAAATGTAGCTACACTAAGCGGTAAAGCCAGAAAATTTTCTTGAGGGGGGCCGAATTGAGCTATCCAATGGTTTGTAGGGTCAAATTCAATTATCTCTAAACGCTACGGGGCCATGTTTATCGGTCGTGGCTAAAATCCCGTGTCTGAGACTCCCATGAGTTCGGACATATAACCGCCGAAATTGGCAATTGTTCAGACATGTCGGCCATTCTGTTCAGACACGTGCACTTTTTTCTACATGTGTTTTACTGTTCAGACATATGTACATGCTTTCATACTATATCTGTAAGACACGGGATTCTAGCATTGACCCATGTTTACCTCCAGTGCCCATGGCTCCACCACCACTGGTTATGCTCTTCTTCATGTCAACCGATTTAGGAATTTATAATTCGATAAATAAAATTACATATTTTATTATATATAGTGAGACTGTTTTCCAACCCCCCAAAATGACGAATTGAACAGTTTCCTACTCTGTAAGATTAAACTTCCACCCTTCTTATAATTTATATATATAATTGTCTTTTAATAATTTCCCAATATATCCATCCATAAAATATTATCTACAACTCCGACAAATCTAAAAAAGAAAAAGGAGTATGGGAAAGATAATATGGAACTGGTAGGGATAAGAAAGTTAAATCCATCTTGTGTTAGGAAATAAATTCGTTTGTTCGAAATTACTAGGACGAGTGAGAGGATCGTGAAGTTGTACAATTATTATCTTGAAACAAAGGATACGAAAGCAGAAGAAATAACACATATAATAATACCCCTAATATCAAATCTTACACAACATCTTACTTAATATCAACTTCTGGGACGAGTGAGACGTGGGAATGCCAATATTCCCCTTTATCCTTCCTACATTTCTCCACCAACTCCTCCGTACATCTCCAAATGCTGAGAGATTCCAGGGAGTCAGGGAGGCCGTCGTCTGGTAAATACCTTAGCCTCTCACAGCAAATAATTTTCAAAATTTGAAGGGAGGTGAGGTGGTGTCTGAGTCCCCCACCCACCCTCTCCAACTTCTTCACACCCTCAATAGACAACCATAGGAGGGATGATGGGAGAAGGCGACTCCAGCCTGCATCATCATTACCACAAGGCGGAAAACACTCCATCTCATCCACGCATTCCATGTCTCCCGAGATGTTCAATCCTTTTAAGGCGGTGAGACCCTTCAATCCCCACTCCTCAATTGGTTGATTCAGATTTCTGCATTCCCTAATCCAAAGATCCTCCAGATTGGGGGGCAGACCTCCTCTTGATGATAAGCTCGTGATACCTTCACACTTCTCAATATATAGTGTTTTGAGGGATGGGAGGTGGTGCATGTCATGAGGCAAACACTTCACCTTTGGACAGCTCCCAAGCTTAAACCTGGACAGGTTGCGGGGGAGTGAAGGGAATAACTCCATCTCTAATGCTGGGCAATCCCAAAGATTAAGATTGGAGAGTGCTGAAAGGTGTTGAAAGCTATCCGTCAAAGTCGTGAGGCATCTGCAACCCCGAATTTCCAATTTTCGCAGAGACCGAGAGAGGGGACTACCAACTCCAACTAATTCCGTAATCGACACGAGTCCCTCCAGATTCCATAGAGTAAGCTCCTCGAGATAATCCAAAAGCCTGATGCTAATCAGTTGGGACTGCGGCAGAAGTGGGCAGCCTATAAGCTTCAATATTCTTAATGAAGAAGGCAATCCCCCACTAGGAAAGGAACACATCTTCCCACAATAAGCAACAGTCATCTCATTAAGAGATGTAAGCCCACATAAATCATCCGCCAGCTTCTCTAAGTCTCTACAGCCTACAACTTCAAGAACCTTTAGATTAGGTGGAAATTGTTTTCCTCCATCCCCTTTCACGAAGTACTTAAAGTTAGGACACCACTCAATCTTCATCTCTTCGAGCACCACCCAAGAGGTTGCCAAACTCCCCTCAAAGTGAACCAGCTCTGGTATTTCCCTAATTTCCATCACGGTCATCGAAGTAAGGCCTGCCAGACATCTGAACAATCCACCACCGCAGCCATTAATATTAATCTCGACGAGGGACGGAAGACTAAGAGTGCACCCTCCTTTTAGTTTGGGACACTTCTTCACGATTAGCTGGCGGAGGCAGGGGAATGGCTGCCCGTTCTCATCCCCTCCGTTGTACAGCCAATTCTCCCAGGCACCCATGTTCTCGAAGCACAACTTCTTCAATGACTGAAAAAATGGCCCGCTAAACCCGTAAAACTCGGGACCTACGGAAGATATCCCTTCAAGACCGCTCATTTCCAACCTTTCCAGCAAGGGAAGTTGTCCAAATGGTGGCAATGAATCTACATTTCCACAACCTCTCAGGGTTATGCTCATGACATAATTCAACCTGTATTGATTATCAAACCATTTTGGAAATCTTTTGGCCCCATAGCGACATATTTCAAGTGATTCAATCTTCCTCGGAGGTTGCAGATGGTCGAGGAGCTTGAATTGATGGTCATCTTCATGTGCAATTTCAGAACGCCATCCCCAATCCAAGATTAATTTGAGAATCGCTTCCTTTCCAGATAGATTAGCAATCCTCGCATCTTCGACGTCATCTACATTGAGCAAATTATGAACGTGCAGCTCTCGTTGAAGGTGCACGAGTGGTCCCAGTTGCTTCAAATCCTGACCGACTTCTTCTCCCACGACAAAGTCAGACAGTATCTCGAGTTTCGTTAGATCGCTGATATGTGGTGGCATCTTCTCCTGCAAGACTCTTGTCCCAGTTATGTCGAGGTGGAGAAGATTGGACAGCTTGTGAATGTTTCTTGGCAACTTATGAAGCTCCTCACACCCTCGAAGCAGTAGAGATTGCAACTCCACCAGGTCACAAATGGATTCTGGCAGCACTTCGATATCTGTATATGAAAAATCCACGGAACGCAGGAGTTTCAACTCTCCAATTCGGTCTGGCACATGCCTAATTTTAAAGAAGCGTAACGACAACATTCTCAGATTCTTCATATCCACGATCAAGTCTTGTATCACATCCTCGGATATAAGCGCAAATCCCTCTCGCCTTTCTGAGATTTGAAATGGCATAAATGTTCTCAGCTTCTTCATTGAGCGAAATGCCTCAAATCTCTTCGAGCGACAATGTTCATAAAACTGTGTAACCACTGCCGCATGACGAACTTTGTCAAGAAAAAACACTTCGCAAGAGGTGGAGCCTTCTTTAAACTCATCAGAGCTGAAATATGAGCGGGCATCGACTGATTTCGCGAGGTCATTGATAAGATCATGCATTGAATAGAAATTCTTATCATCCCTTGTTCTCTGAAGGAATGACAAGGCCTCTAACCGACGGAGATTCTCCATCCCCGCTTCTCGGAGAGTTTGGGCAGTCCCTTTTTGTAGCAAACCCTGTATGATCCACAATCGAATTAACTCGTCTTGGTCGAATACGTAATCCTTCGGGAATAATGCACAAGCTGCGAAACATCTCTTCAAGTGAGTGGGAAGATGAACGTAGCTCAACTTCAAAGCTGGAGGGATCTTTCCCCCCTCTCTGTCCCAAGAACCGTGAGTTAACACTTGCTTCCACTGTTCATCGTCAGTTTTGAAACGCAGCATACCTCCGATCGCCTTAATAGACAGAGGCAGACCCTTACACTTTTTAGCCAATTGAACGGAAATCTCTAGAAGATGTGGGTGGCCTTCAAAGTTTTTCTCACCTATGGAGTGATAGGCAAGCAGAGACAAGCACTCCTCCAACAACATTAATTCCAACTGCTTCAGATCACGATCACCCATCATTCTAGCAACCTCAAAGTTTCTTGTTGTGAGTAGAATCCTGCTTCCTTTACTCCCGGAATATAAGGGCTTCAGTAGGGACTCGAGCTCTTCATAATTATCATTCCAGACATCGTCCAACACAAGGAGGAACTTCTTTCCAGATAACTTGTCGCTCAGAGAACTCTGAAGCCTATCCAGATCTTTATCTGCACCGGATGAAGATGGGGCTACCTTGTCTAGGATGCACTTGGTGATGGCCACCATGTCAAAGACTTCAGAGACACAGACCCAGGCTTTGACTGCGAAGTCCGCAGTTTTCAAGGACTCGTGATTATACAACGCTTGTGCAAGGGTAGTTTTACCGAGTCCTCCCATCCCCACTATCGAAACGACTGTAAAGGGTTGGACGGAGCCTTGGGTTGCTTCAGATCTGGTCAATCGAGCGAGCAGCTCCTCCATTTGCTTCTCCCTGCCCACGAACTTTGGCTCGGGCAGGGATGTGGTATCGAAACGGGGCTGGTAGCTGCGATGCTCGCTCCTCGAGTTCAGGATTAATTGGAGCGAAGGAATTTTTTCATAGACATCCTTTAATCTTCGGTCGATGTCATCGATCTCATTGGCCATATGATGGCCAGAGATCAGGGCGCGCGGGCGGAAACGAGAGCAGCAAGCGATGAGGCAGTGGGGGAGTTTCGACGACCGTGACAGGGCCTGCAACTTGGGTGCCTCCCGTTTCGCCTCGACAGAGAAGTGGTCGAGCAGGTCCTCCATGTCGTAGGCCACGTCCCTGAGGTCAGCGAGCCACCGGGCAGTAGCACGGTCATTGTCGTACATCTGCTTTTCCTCGGCAGAATCCAGCACGTCTTGGATCCAGGGCAGCTTCTCACCCCACGAGTTGAGCTTGTCGGAGATGCCGTGGATCCGGGCATACTCGGCAATGATACGAGAGCCGACCAGGTTGAGGACGGGGGAGATGAAATCCATATTCTCTCTCTCTCTCTCTCTTTTGGAATAGTTTCTCTTCCAGCACAGAGGCATATTATTATTAAACCAACTGACCCAAAGACTTCCCCCCACTCCCACGAGTCAAATATATTTTTCTATATTTTTGTGAGATTGGATCTCAAATAATAATTGCATCCAATAAATAATAAGATTGGAATCAATCCCTTCTTACAATGTGACGTGTTCACATGGCCGACCACTTTCTTAATATTATTTATTAAACAAACAAATTAGAATCGAGTCTTTTGCTTAAAAACAAGGAACAGAAATAGATGGTTTCTAGCGGAGCGGTACTTGCAGAAGCTTGGGACGTCGGCCGAGTATGAAACAGTGGTTTATCGCTCACCTCGCCTGAAGGTTTTCTAGCCTCTGGCTGATAAGGGTGTGAGTTTATATCCAAATGAAAAATTTAAAATCAAATCAAGACTAATATCTGAAGTAAAATAATTTCATACAAATCATAAAAAATCAATTGAACTTAGACATTCAAGGAAGTGGTCGGCCACGTGAAATTGATCTAATCTCTGCAACAACAAAAAAATAAATATTAAGAGGTGAGGGATGACCAGATCCACGGCATCTCCAACAAGTTCCGGGTCTGGCTGAGAAGATACCGACGATCCAAGCTGTGATGGATTCTACGGAGGAAAAGCGTTGTTCACTATTCGAAATATATTTTAAATTTAATGATTCAACTCTTATTTTATTGTCAATGATTTAGTTAAGAATATATTTACATTGTGATAATTTCGAAATTCAAATTAAATCATACTAAAATATTCCAAAAATGTGACTTTTGGAAACGTTGTAAACTAATGGAAGTTTCCTTTAGTATAGTTTTCAGTTAATTGAAATATATCTATACAAAATATGTACAGTAACATATCATTAACAAAAGTTTCGACCATAAACTATTAATAGAGGATCCCGACTATCAGGATTAGAAGCAAACGTGCAGCAAAGGCTCCTGCTCTTGCCAATGCTTCTATTGCTGCAACCTCAACTTATCTGGAACCTTCTATTAAGGCATCTACCCCTGCTAGGGAAGGAGCTTCCTCCTACACATTGTTGTCACGCAAGACTGAGCTTTAACGCCAAGTTGATACACTCTCCAATGAGTTTCGCATGATGCAGAACCAGATGACCAACCTCATTTGCTCCAACAATCGATAGGAGAAGCTGTTGCAAGAATGTGTTGACGGTCCTATCATAGAGGTAGAGTGATCCTCTGTATCTCTTTCTGAAAGATGTTAAAACTGTTGTATTTTGAGCCAGATACTATGCCTTTTATGGTTTGGTGGTATGGTTTTGATGTTTGTAGGTGCTATGACACCTTCTACTATCTCTCTTCTACAAGTGCTATGTACAATTGTTGTTTGATATTGCTAAATAAAACCAATATTTTCCACAATATCTACTCCCGAAATTCTTCAACTTTTCTCTTCTTGATGTGATGAAAAGGAGGAGAGATTTTATTGAGGAAGAGAGAACTCATTGGAGTTAAATACTCTTTGAAGCTCAACACTATGTGTTTATTTAGTGGGTTATAGAAGTTTTGTTAAGTTCATGTTGCTAACATTCTTCTCCGGGTTATGCAAGGGTTTCACTTTTGTCTGGAGTACAGAATTTGAAATATTATCATCTTCTAACGGGTTAAATACAGAAGCTTCATGCTCCGTATTCTACAGTTGTATGCTCTATAGCATAGAACAAAATATGTTCTGTAAGGAAGCTTCTATGCTCTATAGCATAGAACAACTAGTTATACTAGGCTAGACCTATGTATGTACGGAAATGAAATATTATACATATGTAACGTGTCATTGTTGCCAGTCTTCTTGGAATATCTCATTTCCATTTGAGTAATCTTGGCAATAATTTCCTTCCATGTCTTGAGACCGTCCGGAATCTCCCATAACAGCTACAGATCGACCGGATCGCCGACTAGCCTTCCCCGTAGAGTTTTCCCGCTCGTCCAGTTGAGTGTCGCTTGATCACCTCGTTGATTCTCGTCGNCCCATAACAGCTACAGATCGACCGGATCGCCGACTAGCCTTCCCCGTAGAGTTTTCCCGCTCGTCCAGTTGAGTGTCGCTTGATCACCTCGTTGATTCTCGTCGCTTGACAACAGCTTGGCCCGAAGCTTCGTCTAGTGTGTTTCTACAGCTACTTTCTTACGGAACTTCTCGTACTTCAGGCCTGCATTTTGGACCGTTAATCCACATATGACACCGAGATCTGTGGCCCAGAATTTATGTTGCTAAACATTATGATTTACCATAGACGTGGGGAGTCGTCTGCTTCCACCCTCCTATTCCGGAGGAGACAACTTCATGCAAACATGAGCCCGGCCAGCTGGAGGGATCCGTTGGATGAGAAAGTGTATTGAGGGTCGGGAACAATCAACCGAGCCGCGGCTCCATCTGTTCGACGGCCCTCTTGTTTTTTTTCCCTGGGCTGTAGATTTTATCTCATTGTTAGAGTGGCTTCCATGTTGGAATGGGACGTAATCTCCGAAATTTTAATCCCCGTATCTTCTTGATTCTACGAGTATCATTATTATTTGTTTAACGAATTTTATGAAACGTCGGTTGGCCGTGATTAAAACTTAATTAGTGGTGAGTGTGTCGGGCTGATAGGCTAATTTGGGGATCTACGAACCTCACAAAATTACATTATGTGAATAGCCATGAAATAAATTTCATGAATGAAATGAAGAATCCGTATTCCTTTAAGAACTTCCGAATTTTCGTCTCAAATATAAGTTAGGCCTCTTCTTTTTTTTTAAGAGAGACTTTTGTGCTTTGGACATGTTCACGTGGCCGATCACTTCCTTTAAAGTCAACCCAATTAAATTGTCCAAAGTCGAATGATTGAAAGCCCTTAAATTTTGTTTTTTCTCTTTTCTTTTTTGATGACGAGATCAAGTTCACATTATCATCCCCCCACAAACAAACAAACAAAAATAAGTTCGTTAGACTTTGTTTTAGATTAGATCAAGATTTATAGCTTCCTAACAAAGAAACAAAGTTCTTTTGATTATTTATGATTTGTTTATGACATTATTTCATTAATTCAGATATTCGTCTGATTTGATTTTAAAAATTTTCATTTCACTGTGTTTTGTTGGCCTAGTGATTAAAATTAAGAGGAGCTGAATTATTATTAATACCTAAAGGGTAACTTTACAGCGGAAGACTCAACCTCCTGTGAGAATAGAACATTTTTGAGATTTCTTTTAGCTATAGAGTTTATCGAACAAAACCCGAAGTGATCTGTCGTATACGTCGTCGATCAGACCAATGGAATGGAATGATTTTTAACAATTTTTTAAACCTTAGAGGTTCAAGTTTAATAGGACGTGTATAGCAGAATTAGTATAGCACAACTGCCTGTAACTCGTCTATCAACCTTCTGTATTTGCGCATTTATCCTTCTGTTTGTGGCTTCTGTACACTTATGAAATAATTAGCAAACAAGGGTAAATAAGATACGATTTTATAGTAGTTCGGTAGAGACTACCTACGTCCACTCTCACCCAAAATGTTTTGGTGGTTATACTAATCGAAACGTATTAGTGATGTATAGGATCATCCCTTTATAGCACATGCACCCGAACGTAATACAGTTTTACAAGTTTGCATAGGTTAGCATGACTAACGATTGCAGAGTTAGCTGATTAACAATTGTAACCAAGTGTTTGGACGTTCTCCTCATCAGACGGTGTCCTTGCCCATTGCACAACTGCCCACTTTGACTTCTCATCGGCTCCTCACCTAGTACCTTCCAAGGTGAGAAATATATTGTCCCAAAAAATGAAAAGATATGATCTCACCAGTTATTTTGGTAAGAAATTCATGTCTAATTAACACTAATATGATTGATAATCTCCCCCTTCTTTATGATGACAAAACCTCCTCTTATTGAGGGAAATTATTTTTACAAAGTACTCTTTAACTCGCCCTAAATAGGTGCGAGTATGAATCTTGCTCCTTCGATCAGAACCTTCAGGTTTATGGTCAAGGTTAGAAGCATTATAGCTCCTGTACCTAGACATAGAGTCTTTAGGCAATATATGAGCATAAAAGCATTCTTAGAAAACCAGGAGAAGAAGATGATAATATTTCAAATTAACCTGTTAGAAGATGATAATATTTCAAATTATGTACTCTAGGCAAAATTGAAACCCTTCCATAACCAGGAGAAGAATGTTAGCAACATGAACTTAACAAAGCTTCTATAACCCACTAAATAAACACAAAGTGTTGAGCTTCAAAGAGTATTCAACTTCAATGAGTTCTCTCTTCCTCAATAAAATATCTCCCCCTTTTCATCACATCAAAAAGAGAAAGGTAGAAGAATTTCGGGATTAGATATTGTGGAAAATATTGGTTTTATTTAGCAATATCAAACAACAATTGTACATAGCACTTATAGAAGAGAGATAGTAGAAGGTGTCATATCACTTACAAACATCAAAACCATACCACCAAACCATAAAAGGCATAGTATCTAGCTCAAAATACAACAGTTTTAATATCTTTCAGAAAGAGATACAATCAACACATTCTTGCAGCAGCTTCTCCTATTGATTGTTGGAGCGAAGTCTTCTGGTTCTGCATCATACGAAACTCTTTGGAGAGTGTATCAACTTGGCGTTAAAGCTCAGTCATACGTGACAACAATGTGTGGAGGAAGCTCCTTCTCTAGCAGGGGTAGATGCCTTAATAGAAGGCTCTGGATAGATTGAGGTTGCAGCAACAAAAGTATTGGCAAGAGGAGGAGCCTTTGCTGCTGCAGCACATTTGCTTCTAGTCCTGGTAGTCAGGACCCTCTATTGATAGTTTATGGTCGAAACTTTTGTTAATAATATACACTATTCTTTCTTGGGAAGTTACTGTACATATTTTGTATAGATATATTTCAATTAACTGAAAACTATACTAAAGGAAACTTCCATTAGTTTACAACGTTTCCAACAATATAAGTTACAACGATACAAGTATTTTGTTTAGTTTGGGTAGATTTTACTAAATTGTTGATGAAATAGGTGTGAATTGTTGTTTCAGCCAAATTTAGACTTTATACATATATTAGAACTCATCAAGCGGAAGGTTTGATTTCTCTTACTCACATAACATTGATTTACAGCTAAATCCTAAGTATGTTGCCTTCAGTCCTGTTTGACCAGCCGAAGCGTGATCTGCAATATGAACTATGGTTATTTGAAACCATAGTTCAAATAAGTATTAATTTGAAACCTTAAGTATTATGCACTCAAGTATATGTGATTTGGATCAGCCGAACCGTAATATACAAGATCTGCTTCAAATCCTAAATCTTGATAAGATATCGCCTCATGATAAGTAATTGGATCATCATAACCCCACACTTTAAGGAGGTCAGGCTTTATAAACCGGACTTTTTTATATATTGTAAATATTAAGACTTATTTTTAATTTTTAGCTCAAATGAAAAAATAATTAGCAAATGAAGACGACAACTATTAAAAGAGAGAAAAATTTACCTCCACGGAATTTTGATGGAACGGAAGACATTAGAATAGAGTGAGATTTTTTTATAAAATTTGGGAATCAAAACTCTATCTAAAAATATAAAAATACTTTCACATAGAGTTGAGAATAGATCAAATTCGTTGTGGCGAAATATCTATTTATATATGAAATCCAGCTATACTCAATTAATTTATGAAACTAAAACTCTATTTCACACTTTTTTTTTTAAATTAATAGTAAATCCATACCATTCTTCTCGTGACTCATTAATTTAGTTAATATCTTTCAACAGCGGCCAGCCTTTTATTTTGAAAGATTCGGGGGGAGTCGAGGAGTCCGTCATGCCTTGACCAGATTTTCCAAGTGGTAGACAACGTCCCAGAGGTCAGAGAGCCACGTGTCGCTGTGTTCGTTATTGTCTGAACGTACCAGAGATCGCAACGCCATGTTATTTATTGAGTAAATGCAGCAGAGCACATGTGATTTAGGACAAACATTTATTGAGAAGAAAGCAAATTTATTCAGATAGCTGCTGCTTCTGTTTTATTCTTCTATGCGTCCACAGCCACGCTGTGGAGGACGACCATCTCTACCGTCAGCCCCGGCCCGAACCCGAACAGCACCCCCCATTCCAGCCCTTCCCCAGTCGTCCCCCTCTTCCCCTCAATCGACCTCCTCCTCATCTCGTCCATTATGAACAGCACGCACACGCTCGACATGTTCCCGTACTCGCTCAGCATGTGCCTCGTTGCCAGTAGCTTCTTGGGATTCAGCCCCAGCTTCTGCTCCACTTGGTTCGGGATTGTAACCCCACCAGGGTAGGCTATCCAGAACACGCTCGACATGTTCCACTGTCACCATCCTCTCCTCTCTCCGAAAACTCCCTACTCCCTTATCACGAAAGCCAAAGATGAACAATGTGTTCTTCCATCTACTACTACCCACTATGACTTTCATTACAAGAATTGGAATGTCAGTTCCCAGCTGTATGGCGTCGATCGAATAAACGATAATAATCTCAGGGTTGTCCAAACATGTTTTGTTAGAGTTAGAATATATTTTAGCCCAGTCCGTAAATAATGATATCAAATAATAAGCATCTATGCGGGTTACATGTGCATAAGTTGACCTTATTTAAGTTCAACTCGCCTTATCTAACTTTTGCCCATAATTAATATTTCTTTAGTTTTATCGAATGAGCATCTTCCCGATGCTCATTCGATCGTGGGTAGTCAGTCTACATTGCTTTGACCTCCACGGCGGCAATTGGCAAGGCACAATGACACAAGTTGCATATTCTTGTTTCGGTACTGGAACGATGCATCTCATGAAGCGTCCGGCCTGGTACAAGCTACTTCCGAGGTGACGGGTCTCATCACGAGAAACATCATCGTGACGACGGTTGGCGATGATTTCTTCTGTGTCCATGAATCGATGCTACTCTCGTCGACGCAGTCGATGATTTTGATCCTGGTAATGACGGAGTTCATGGATGTGGCCTTTGTAGGGACATGCGATTTCCTTGTAACAATATAACTTTCATAATTAGTAAAAATATATTATTTTCTTTAAATAATATTCTATGAAATATTCTATATTTGAATTAATAACATAATTAAAAATTAATTAATCATTAAAATATCTAGATATAGAATCATTGACAAATAATAATACCTTTCCATCCTAATGATTAGATGATGTACAAAATATTTTTGCTATAGATTTCCTATTTTAAAAAACATATCTTAATTAGAGAAGTTTGTGTCAGGCTTAACTATTGTTGTATAGCGGGTTTCTTTGGCCCTGGGCGTCTCTGGCTCTGATACTCTGATAATACTATTGTACAGTGGTCAACGCCAACTGTCGTAAAAACTCAATCATTTAGGTGAAAGGGTGACATATTATATATTTTCATATTCAACACATATGACACATCATTGAAACCAGGTACGATCACTTTTTAGGATGTGATAAACAGAAAGGTCGTGCAAAATATGATAGATAGTTTTGAACATGTAAAAATAATACGCAAAATTTGAGTTTTAGAAGTTCGACTTTGTTGGTAAAGAAGTTAAACTTATATTCCATGAATTTTTTCCCAACTATTAATTGGACATGACAACATTTTATTTCTTGCTCGTTAATATTAACAAAAATCTTGAATCCCAAGCTCTACATTGAGAATCCAAAACTTTGCTGCCATTAATATCAACAAAATCTATGTTGGGATTAGCTAACTTTAAAATATTATAATAAAATATTTTCTGCAATTGAAGTAAACAAAAAATATGTATAGAGCAATTGATATAAAAAAACGATTCGCTAACATTTCTGCCATTAAGAAAGATTTAAATTATTTATATGTTGCTAACCTATCGAAAAACCGGTTATTAATGAAATAATTAATTTAGCTTGTGGAGATTCGACAACAATAAAATATTATTGTGATACTTGCATAATAAATAAGAAGCCATCTTTCATGTCGTTTTAAACATTTAAATCTGTTACATTATTTTTATGTGAAAAATTGTATATATATATAAACGAATCCTGCGCCTTTCAGATACCGAGATCTTACAAAGAAAGCCACAGACAAACAAATCGCTTCCGTAGATATCGCTGTTAAGAGATCAATGCTAGCGTCGACGCTGTTGATGATTGCGATTCTGGTAATGATGCACTCGATCGATGTGGCCTTTGCGGGAGACTGCGAGCGAAGATGTCACTTCAAATGTGTGGACCGTAAAGGAAGTGCCTATGAATCCTGCTACAATAGATGTGTACGCGCCAGATGCAAGATGCCAACCCCGGATCTCGATTCTTCTTACGTTCCAGTTTCTGATCCGATGATACAGTGTGGATTGGAATGCGTTTCTTCTAAATTCATGAACGGTTGCACCGGTATGTTTCAATATTCCCCAAAAAGGAAATCAAGAATGGCTGATTCGTGTCATTTTGAAGCTTACACTTTGTTTTTGCCAGACGATTTTAAAGTCTTTCTTGGGCTCTTGTTTTGCAGATGCTGAGAAGACCCATGATTGCATCAACTCCTGCGTTACTAATTGCGATATAATTCATCAGAAGAACTAGTGAATTGTTGTGCAATATCTATCTTGCGAAATAAAACGTCGCCCGAGACTGAGTAATATCATCAATATATTGTTATAATACCACCTCGTTGAGCCCCCCTTTACTGCATCAACGTTTCTATCGATGTGCAAGAGGAGAAAACTTAATCTATTTAAATTTAATTTACCAAAAACAATTAAGCAATATGAATTAAAGAATGCGATAATATTTCTCGAAGATCAATTAATTATAATATTTTCTTGTCGGAATAGGATTGCACGAGATTGATTTAGAGCCTTAAGAATTATGATACTTGTTTGTTTTAGATATGCATACTGGTGGATTGTTTATGTACACTAAAAGGGGGTGAATTAGTGTTTATCACTTTTTCGCCCTTTCTCACCGCATGCGGAAGTGTACTGTGTCACAGTAAGGCGTTACTCAGATATGAGGTCGGCTCGCTGTAAGTGTTATGATTTTGATTGTTAGATACTCGTATGGATGTAAGCACAATCTTAAGGGACACAATTGTTTTATAGTGGTTCGGCCTTAGTCGACTTACGTCCACTTTCTACCAACGAGGTAATTCTACTATATAAAATAATGGGTGCAAAGAGCCCTTGCACTAGGCGTTTGGTATCTCAACAAGTGAGATTTAGAATCCTTCACAAAAGGATATCACTCCTGGGCAATAATCAGCTCCTCACACAGTGGACGTCCTCTCGTTTCCAGTAGAATGATGCTCACACTCAGTAGTTGAATGGTCAAAGGATTTCCACATAGCACGTTGTCACTTAGACGTAAGCCTTTCAAACAAAACACAAAGACAACGTTGTGTTAAAGTATAAATTCTCACAAATAATTCCTTACAGTGAAGAACGACTTCTCAATGAGCAACCCGTTTATGATTCATAGTAGAGGAATGCTTCGGCACTTGAAAGCTCAGCAGAGGATTTCCACACAGTTTCTGTCTCTTCTCAAGATGAGCCTGTAAGTACTCAAGTGACAACCACAATGACAATCACTTAGAACAAAAAGAGAGTAAAAGAAAAGGTTTGGTTCCTCACTCAGCGGAACCTGACTTCTCACACAGTGAAGTCACGGTATTCGTCGTACACTCAGTTCGGAAGTGCACGGTTACCACAATCGTGACTCACTGCACTGCACACCTAGTGCATAAGGTGAAATTTTCAACTCCGGCGGCTCCCACACAACCTATTCTACTGTCCCTCTACATCAAAAGGTCGAGACATCTGCACAGCACCCCTGTGCTCAAGAGGACCTCTTTCCACTTCGGCGGCATTCCCAACTCCTGCTCTACCCTGCAGGCATGAGACTTCTGGCGCGCACCCGTAAGTGCGTGTCTAACTCCTCAAACTCCGTAGGCTCGAGAACTGGTTATTGAATTCAACACAGGTTAAACACGAAAAAAACGGCTTCTTGCCGATGGGTTAGCAACTGGTTATTGAATTCAGCACAGGTATTCACTTAGCTTCCCTCAAGCGATTCGTCAGCCGGTCATTGAACGCACTGAGGACACACAGTCCCTCTCACGACGACCAAGGTGGCACACAACCCTTGGCACTCCCACACGCAGCTGCGAGAGGTAAGAACGAGGCGATTACTTAGCACCTTCCGTTCTCCGCCGACCACACAGCTCACACAGATCCTCAAAGCTTCATACAGTTCACACGGGTTTTGGACAACCATATAGACAATAAAGATTAGTTACATGGTGTATGAATGTGTCTGATTTTACTAGGGAGCGAATTAAAAATTTTGTTTCCCAAATTCCAAGTTTCACCAAGCTGTGACTAGGTTCAACGAATGGCTACTTAACGACCACTATTGACCAAGATGGAAAGAAATCATTATCAACTTTCCTTAATCATGTGATTTGATCCAACTACCATCAAAATGATGTATGATTGTCGTTTCAATCATTGGCAACGAACCATGAGGAATACCAAAATTCCTTAACGGCCGCAATGACAAGATATGAAATAGATTATTGCTATAATTAGATAATCTTTATCCAAATATCTCCAAAATATGGCCATCTGATCCCCACACGTGATTACCTCGTTAAGATAATATATTTTATCATAAATATAATAAGATCACGGCAATTAAGTTGAAATAATAATTATTACTTTGTTTTGATAATTATAGCGCAGTAATGCAGTATAATTTTGCTGTAGTGTAGCAACACACTTCTCAAGCAGTACAACAACGCATTTCTTATGCACGCATCATCATTAAAACTAAGGTCAACACGTACATAAGTGCCCTTTTTGTCATATTATAGAACTTGAATCTACTGCATAAATTCTCATATCAGATTCGTGTTTCCGTGATTTCGTTTCAGCTTATCAAACACTAGCGTTTTAGTGGTTCGACAAGGAGTGTGTACGTTCACTCTCTAGCACTCCACCCTAGTCAGAGTGTAATGACTAGATATTAGAATAGGGGAGTACCAGAGTACAAATGCACACTTTTATAAGAAATGTGAGTAACCACACACACGGTCTGATTAACAACCACCTGCACGGTAGCACACTCCCGCTGTGCCCGTGGCATTCGCTCCGGCAGCTAACACCCGCACGAAGACAACTTCGTGACTTTACATGCATGTGATCGACTCCCGTGGCTTTCTCTCCGGTGGCTACCACTCCACCTGCATAAGGCTCCTGCCCCACGACTTCCCTTGCAGACCTCGTGTTATTGACAGTCTGAAATAAACGAAATAGCTACAGAACAACCCGTCTGCAGCTCCAAAGGGACGTTCTCTTAAAGATGGAATTGGCTCGATGATTAAACAGGCTCTTTCAAGCTCTTAGACAATGAAGAATAAAAGCGACGTTATACTTAGGAAAAATCACCCCTTTTACATCAACATAAACCATAATGCCCCTAAATTATAAGAAAATAAGATGTTATAACAGTTAATATGTAAAATTAAATAAATAAAAATAAGATCACTTATACTAGACTAATAGAGATTATAAATAATCTCATAATTATTTCACAAAAGATGAGTTATACTATGTCATATGCTAATCAAATTCAAAATCATGAGACATAAAACAAAAATAATTTTGAAACTAAAAGCCTAATCCCAAACACAAACCACACCATCCTTGACAGGTAAAATGGAGGATATAATCCACACATGACGACTAATTCAACCCTTGGCATCATCCTTCACCAATCAAAATTGTCCAACCGAAATCAAAATTGCAAGTCACACAAACAAAATATTAAGCCAAGCACCAAACATTTGTATCAAACATTCGACAAGGTATTAATAAAATAGGAGAAAATTAAGTCATAATCTTCCAAATTTAAGTTACTAAGATATTGATAACAAGTAATAACGAGCTTAATTTAGGTGAAATATTCTCATAATTTCTTTTACATGAAGAAACGACAAAAAAAAAACATCCCTTTGCTCGGAAGCGGCTAACGTTACGTGCACGTAACGTTACGTAGTTTACTAAATTTCATCAATCGGTTAGTAAAATTTACTAACTTTTTTAGTAAATTTTACTAAACAGTGACCATTTTTTTAGTAAAATTGTTAGTAATCGGATACTAACGGGGTTAGTAAATTTCATTAGTAATTTACTAACCCCGTTAGTATCCGATTACTAACGTTACTAACCCCGTTCGTATCCGATTACTACCGATTTTACGAATCAAGACAGATTTTTTTAGTAAAAATGTTAGTAATCGGATACTAACGGGGTTAGTAACGTTAGTAATCAGATACTAACGGGGTTAGTAACGTTAGTAATCGGGTACTAACGGGGTTAGTAAATTACTAATGAAATTTACTAACCCCGTTAGTATCCGATTACTAATAATTTTACTAAAAAAATGGTCACTGTTTAGTAAAATTTACTAGCTTTTTTAGTAAATTTTACTAACCGATTGATGAAATTTAGTAAATTACGTAACGTTACGTGCACGTAACGTTAGCCGCTTCCCCCTTTGCTCCATCATCCGTCATATGTTCCTGGAATTAATTTTTATTCGTGGGATGAGTCGGAGGTGGGAATGCCAATATTCCCCTTCCCCCTTCCTGCATTTCTCCGTCAACAGCGGACACACAGAAATGCAGAAATTTTCCAAGGAGTCAGGGAGTCCATCCTCCGGCAACCACCTCATCCACTCACAATAATAAATTCCCAAATATTGAAGGAAGGTGAGGTGGTGTCTGAGTCCCCCACCCACCCTTTCTAACTTCTCCATTTCCCTTATAATCAATTTAACGAGGGATGAAGGGAGGATACCACTCCAGTCTGCATCTAAACGAGGAGGAAACACTTCCATCTCATCCATCCATTTCATCCTTCCCTGAATGGTCAGTTCTCGTAAGGCGGTGAGATCCCTCAAACCCCACACCTCAATTGGTTGATTCAGCTTTTGACATCCCCGAATCACAAGCAATTCCAGATACGGAGGCAATCCTCCTCAAGGTAAGCTTGTGATTCCTTCACAGTATTTAATAGATAGTTCCTTGAGGGATAAGAGGCGATGCATGTCTTGAGGCAAATTATTCACCTTTGGACAGTTGTCAAGTGTAAAACTTGACAAGTTGCAGGGGAGATCAGGGATGCTCGTGATGCCTTCGCAGTAGTTAATAGTTAGTTCCTTGAGGGAGGTGAGGCGATGCATGTCTTGTGGCAATGACTTCACTTTTGGACACTTGTAAAGCGTAAAACTAGACATGTTGCAGGGGAGATCAGGGATGCTGATGATGCCTTCACAGTCCTTAATAGATAGTTCGTTGAGGAAGGTGAGGCAATGCATGTCTTGAGGCAACTTATTCACCATTGGACAACTGTCAAGGCTAAAACTGGACAAGTTGCAGGGAAGATTGGGGAAGCTCGTGATTCCTTGGCAGTATCCAATTGATAGTTCCTTGAGGGAGGTGAGGCGGTTCATGTCTTGAGGCAATAACTTCACTTTTGGACACTTGTAAAGCCAAAAACTAGACAGGTTGCAGGGGAGTGTAGGGAATATGTCCATCTCTAATTCTGGGCAATTTCCGAGAATAAGGTCAGAGAGGGCGGATAGGTGTTGCAAGCTGTCAGTCAAAGTCATGAGGATACTGCAATCACCAATTTCCAATTCCCGCAGAGACCGAGAGACAGGACTATCGTTAGGAGCTGTATCCCTTATCGACACGAGTCCCTTGAGATCCCTTAGGGTAAGCTCCTCGAGAAAACCCGGAAGTTCAAATAGAGACTGTGGGAGGCTCTGACAGCTGTAAAGCCCAAGTTTTCTCAACGAAAGAGGCAGTCCCTCGCTTGGGAAGGAAGATAGCTTATCGCAATCGACAATACTCATCTCTATACTCATCTCTTAGAGATGAGAGCCCAAATAAATCCTCAGGCAGCCTCTCTATATTTCCACAAAATGATATTTCTAGTTCCTTCAGCTTAGGGGGCAGTTGTTCCCAGCCATCCCCGGCTACGAATTATTTAAAGTGAGGACAATCATCGATCCTCATCTCTTCCAGTGAAACCCAAGAGGTCTGGAATCCCCTGTCAAAGTGAACAAGTTGGGGAATGTTCTTAATTACCATCTTGGTCATGGATGTAAGGCCAGCCAGACAATTCAAAATTTCCCCATCGCAACCATCAATATAAATCTCGACAAGAGATGGAAGGCTAAGACTGCACCCTCCTTTTAGTTTGTGACAATACAACACCTGCAATTGGCGGAGACAGGGTAATGGATGATCTCTTTCATTGTCTCCATGGAACAACCACTTCTCCCAAGATTGCATGTGTTCGAAGCACAAACTCCTCAGTTTCGGAAAATATGGCTTTTTGGTCCCTAAAACTCGGCACCTATCAAAGAGACTGAATCAAGACCGCTTATGACCAAACTTTCAAGGGAGGGAAGTTGTCCCAAGGGAGGCAGCGAATTTACACTTCCACAGTCTGCAAGAGTTATCCTAACAACATATTTCAAACGGAGAGGATTATCAAACCAGGATGGGAATCGTTTTCCCCCATATTTACTTATAGTGAGGGACTCAATATTTTCCGAAGGTTGCAAATGTTGGAGGAGGAGCTCGAATTGATGGTCATTTTCCCTTGAAACTCTGGAATAAGATATCCAATTGAGGCTTAGGTCCAGAACCCCTTCCTTTCCAGGTAGATTAGCAACGCTTGCATCCTTAACGTCATCTACGTCAATCAGATTACGTATGTGCAACCCTCGCTGAAGGCACTTGAGGGGTCCCAGTTGCTTCAAGTCTCGACCGACCTCTTTACCTACAACAAAGTTGGAGAGTATCTCGAGATTTGTCAGATCAACAATATGTGGCGGCATCTTCAGCGAAAGATTAGTGCCTGTTATGTTAAGGTGGAGAAGATTGGTCAGCCTGTGGATGGTCTCCGGCAACTCCTTGAGCAAACGACAGTTTTGAAGTAGTAGAGATTGTAACTCGACCAAGTCACATATTGAATCCGGTAACACTTCGATTGCTGTATAAGAAAGGTCGATGGAACGTAAGTGTTTCAACTCTCCAATTTGGTCGGGCAGCTTGCTGACTCGAAAGCAACTTAACGACAACATCCTCAGATTCTTCATATTGATTATCAAGTCACACATCACCTCCCCTGAAACGTAGACATTTGGCACTTCGTATGTTGAAATTTGGAAAGCTGAAAACGTTCTTAACTTCTTCATTTGGCGGTAGAAGTCAAATCTCTTCGAAACACAATTTTCTTCTCTTTGTGTGACAATTGACGCATGACGCACTCTACCCAGCGACTTCCCATGACAGCCGGAACCATCTTTATACTCATCCGAGCTGAAGTATGAGCAATCATCAATCGACTTTGCAAGGTCATTGACTAAATCGTGCATCGAATAATAGGACCCCTCCTCATCCCTTACTTTATGAAGAAGTGATGCGGCTTCTAACTGAAGGAGATATTCCATCCCTACTTGTCGGTATGTCTGGCTGGTCCCTTTTTGAAGCAAACCATGTATGATCCACATTCGAATGACCTCATCCTGGTCGAACATGTAATCCTTTGGGAATACCGCGCAAGCCGCGAAGCATCTCCTCAAGTGGACAGGCAGGTGGAGGTAGCTTAACTTCAATGCGGGTGGAATTTTTCCTTCTTTGCTCCAAATAGAGTGAGTTAACAATCCCTTCCATTCCTTCTCATCAATTTTGAAGCGAAGGAGTCTTCCGATCGTCTTCACGGAAAGAGGCAACCCCTTACATTTTTCAGCTAATTGAACTGCAATATCACGATGAAGAGGGTGTTGTTCAAAGTTTTTCTCGCCAAGAGAGTGATAGGCGAGCAAAGATACACAATCCTCCAATGGCAGCAAGTCCAACCTCATCGGATGTGGGTCTCCAAGAGATTTGGTGACCTCGAGGTTTCTTGTAGTGAGCAATATCCTACTTCCTTTACTTCCAGAATATAGGGGCTTGACCAGCGATTCGAGATCGTTATAATCATCATTCCAGACGTCATCCAATACAATGAGGAACTTCTTTCCGGAAATTTTTTCTCGGAGAGAGTTCTGGAGCTGATTCAGATCCATTCCCACACTGGACGAAGACGGCACAAAGTGGTCCAGGATGCTTTTCGTGATGGTGGCCTTGTCAAATACGTCAGAAACACAAGCCCAGGCTTTGACTTCAAATCCGGGTTTGTCGTACAGCTCCTGTGCCAGGGTAGTTTTACCGAGTCCGCCCATCCCCAAGATTGAAACAACGTTAAAGGGTCGGGAGGAGTCGTAGGTTGCTTCAGATCCGGTCAATCGAACGAGCAGCTCCTCGATTTGCTTCTCCCTGCCAACAAACTTGGGCTCAGGCACGGAAGTGGTGACGAAACGAGGCCAGTCGTTGGGAGGCCTGCTCGTCGAATTCTGGACTAATTTGAGCGTGTCTATGCGGGTGTTGATTCCATCCAGTCTTCGTCCCACCTCCTCGATCTGGTTGGCCATGTGATGATCCGAGATCAGGGTGGGCGGGCTGAACCGAGAGCAGCAAGCGATCAGGCGCTGAGGAAGTCTAGTCCTCTTTGACAAGGCCTGTAGCTTTGGTGCCTCTCGCTTGGCTTCAGCAGAGAACTCCTCGAGCAGATCTTCCATGTCGTAGGCAACGTCCCTGAGGTCAGAGAGCCACGTGGAAGTAGCAGTGTCGCCTATCATCAACCTTTCCTCGGCAGAATCCAGCAAGACTTGGATGGTCGGTAGCATATCTTGCCACGCCTTGAGCTTGTCGGAGATGCCGATGATCCGGGCATACTCGTCGAGGAGGAGGGAGCCGATCAGTTTGAGGACAGGGGAGAGGAAATCCATTATTCTTTTTTTAGTGGAATACTTGTTGTTTGTGGGGTGGATGTAAAAAGTATTGTAGGGGTTGTAACTTCTTCTCTCTCGTGAGGAATTGACAACAGTAGAAAAAACTTTCCGCGTGACCAGAACAGACAGCTAGACCCCATCGAATAGTCAAAATCATAAAAGCAAGAAAAACCCAACATCATGATTTAGAAAAAAGAAAGAGGACAAAAGCTGCAGACTTACTACCCTAGCAATTATTTTGATAGGCCCTCCTTGCTTTTACTCCTCTGTCTCTTCTGCCCATCAAACCAGGTAACCTAATTTTCTTTGCAAATATAAAAAAGATAAACAATAATTTTGTTCACTCTTCAAAATAAAAAATTAAAAGAAAATAATTCAACATTTAACTTTTCTACTATATGAGATATTTTGATTGTGGGTCAAGTCCTTTCCCAATGAATAAATAATTTGTGACGCGTTTAAGCAAATCATAAAGCTATTATATCAGCATAAATCAAGCAAAAAGTAATATTGAACGATAGATTAGTGCGGGCATATCTCATATGTTTGTTCTTAAACTAATTTGCTTCTTAAGACGATCCAGATATGACCTGATCTCTACTAACAGCCAGTCTCTACTAATAATATTAGTGTCTGTACCCTGAAATCATTCTTGTAAAACAAAAGCATAAACAAAGGTTTCGTCTGCTTAGGATACTATAAAAAATAAAAATAAAAACTTTGGAAAGGTACAGACTTTTGTAACGCTATTATTAAAAGATGAGTCGTTAATTTATTATTATTTTTATAATTATTGAAATGACATGGTATCATTAAAAAAATCCCATGTTCATCCTTCACCGGACAACCAGTCGGATCGAATCGAACTGTCTTCCTCAAGGGGCCTAAGACTTGTCTCCAGAAGAATCGATATGGACCGAAGCGACAGGGTCTCGACTTTCCCGCACGCTTATTCATTAGGTTTCCGCATGTCTCGAACTAGGCCACGACCAACTCTGAGGATGTGCTTACTGTTAGTATGGTTTTGATAATGCTATACAGAAGGTAAGCTTCTGTTGTGTAGAAGACTACTTTGCAGAAGTTTAACTTACAGGGACAGTCTGTTTCGTACCTTATGTCACCTAATTATTACCTTGAGTTATTGGTATTTTATGTTAATTAAAACGATTTTAAATCATTTTAATTACTATTTATTTCCATGTGAGTTGATCTACTCTCTTTAAGGAAAGAAATCACACTAAATATGGAAAGCATCGATGCAAGGTTCTGCAGAATGATCTGGAACTATCCAACGGTCAATTATTCTTCATCCTCGCATCTAAATACGTCTTGATTCGTTATGAATCATGACAAAGGATAACCTATTTGAATAAGGACCCACCACATTCGTGTCTGTATCCAGAAGGTCTGCCAACCACTCATAGAAACCAAGATTATCTGATTTTCATTTACAGAAGCCTGAGTGATCTTATCTGTCTGAATCTTCTGCAAGCCCTATCTCTTATATTGTGAACACAATCATGACCAGATGGCATGATTAATCCTTAAGTGATACAGAGCATTTCTTACAGTGGGGAAAAATTTTATTTGGCAGACAATTTTGTTCCTTCTTTTGCAGAGCCTTCCGTCAGCTACTGTACCTTCTATAAATATGTTATTTGTCTTTTGTATAAATAGGATCGTTTGTTAGTTAGAGGTGGAACACTGAAGTGTAGAGTTAGTGGACGACATTGTAGCTTGAGAGACTTGTGAGTTTTTGTTCTCTTTGGGGTTGAACATTCGATTGCAAAAGGCTGGTGCCTAGAGTACGAGCTAGATCGAACGTGAATGAGGTTGCGAAGATCTGGCTGCACTGTGGCGTGGCGGACGTGCATTAGACTTAGGGAGAAGTCGGGGTGTATACGTGCCAGGGCGGTAGCAGAAGAAGGGCCGCATCTAAACGAATATGGTGAGGTACTAGTATCAGTTGTTTGGTAACTGATCTGCTCTTGTGTGCAAAAAGCTGGTGTCCAGGGTGTAAGTTGTGTCGGACGTGAGTGAGGTCGCGTAAGATCTGGCTACACTGTGGTGTGGTAGACGAGCATCAGGCTTAGGGAGAGTTATTGATCCCAACCCATCGAGTTTCTTTAAGTAGAAAAGCCGAAGGGCTATCTACATCGTCTTCTACACTACAAAAGTGTCCTGGTACCTTCTGCTAGTACATCATTTTTGGAAAAACTTAAGGGCTATCTACAATACCTTCTGTCGGAGTGTTTTATATCTTCTGTTAGTCTTGTATTCTCTATAAGTGTTCAATAGTGAGTTTCAACCTATAAGGGTGAAGAGTGGACGTTGGCAATTGCCGAATCACTATAAATCTTCTGTGTCTCGTTTACTTTCTACATAAACGGTTATCTCACTGAGCATTCAGCCAAAATCTTAACAGAAAAGTAATTTAACAGACACATCGCGAACGTCTGAGCAGAGACTCCAAAGGTCCTGCATCAAATCACTAACGCTACAGTAACCTCACAGGTTTTGGAGTTGTTTCCATCGATCTGGCTTCCACAGATAATCTCTTAGTAGTAAGAAATCTACAAGGTATTGTGACATGCTACTACAAGTATATTTCAGATCTTGGAGTAGACCTTGCTGATCATGCCAAAGCTGGTCAGATTTGTAGAGCCTTGATAGCAAAAGCTACAACCTTCTGTTACTGCAGAAACCTTCTCAGAACCGTAGAGTCTTATTCTATATTAGACTTTCGCTAGTCGTTTGCTACTCAAGCAGTTCACTTCGATATCTGTTGTGTACAAGGATTATGTAATCTACAGAAAGCTAATATTCCGTTGCTATGATCTATTAGTTGTAAAAAGTCTAAAAAGGTCATTCCACCAATTCACCACCTCTTTGCACCATTGTTACACCAAAACCTACCAATGAAGAAATCAGTTCGCACATGTTTAAAACTTGTTGTACTCACTTGTTATTATAAGAAATATTTATTACGATTGGTAATGTATGTTGTCACGAGGCATACAATAATTTCACAATTATTCGAGGTTGTTCGGATATGCTTGGCCGGCAACTCCACATGTTCGTTTACAAATGTCTATTATTTGGTTTTTGAATAACGTCCAAAAATTCATAATGTTTTATTGTCACTAAAATTTTATTAATGTCGAAATATTATCATTCGTCCTTATCGATATGATTTAAATTATTTTTCACTAATGTCTCCGTATAGAATTACTAACGTTGGGACCTCATACTAAACTTCGAAATTTCGAAATGTCCTCGAAGTTTATTAAAAAAACATGAACTTTTATGAACGGGTACGAACAGAAGTACGAATAGGTTCGTAAAACTTTCGTACTTTTTTACAAAACTTTGAGAATATTTCGTAAAAAGTATGAAACTTAACGGTGGTAGCTTCCACCCGTGGAAGTTTACTTTTAAACTTTTCATGGATCTGTAAGATTCATCTCTGACCTCACATATTTTATAGCCATAGCTCCATTAAACAGCTGCTTCACAAAATTATGACGTACGTGCCTTTGCTTTCCATTATAACACCCGAAATATCACCGCGTAATTTCAATAAACACATTTGTCAGAAACCATTTGCCTTGTAACCTTCAGAAGGATATTACTTTATCAAATTTTTTTGCCATTATTAGGAGCTTGTTTTAGTATGTATATAAAGATTTAAACGTTATTTTCACTTCCTGAAACAATAAAACCTTTTAAACTATTCATATAAATTTCTTCCTCTAAATCTCCATTTAAAACAATTATTTTTTCTACATCCGTTTGGTTTATTAATAAAATTACACACAGCTGCCGGAGCTATTTATACTCTAACAGAAGAAATTCTAGCTACCAGTGAATAAGTATTAAAATAATATAAATATTTTTTTGTCTGTAAAGCCTTTTGCTATCGATCTAGCTTTATATTATAAAAAATCTCACTCTATTCCATTGTCTTCAGTTCGATTAAAGACAATAAAAAACGTGATAATGCAGCTACACGTTAATGAGTCGTGAGCACGATCAGTTTTGCTTAACCTCGTTTCGATGCAACATCTGCATTCAAGGCTTTCAAATATGCAGATGCTGAGAAGACCCGGGGCTGTGTTAACTCCTGCGTGACTAATTGCGATATAATTCGCCGGAAAAACTAGCGAATTGTTGGGACTTTGTGTAGCATCGGTGTTTCGAAATAAGACGTCACCCGTGACAGGGTAATATCAATGTTGGTTATATAATACCACCTCATTGAGGCCCCCATTTTTCCATTAACGTCTCTATCGAGATGTCCAGGGACAGAAAACTTAATTGAAATTTAATATAGGTAAAATATACGTTTGTAGCCTTAAATATGGTCGAACTTTATTCTTTATCAACATTTTACTTTACTATATGATTATGTCCGCAACTATGTGTTGTACCTTTTCCCTAACCATTCGTAACAGCATTACGTCTTATCATGACGTAGCAGTAACGGAGTCCTATGTGTATCTTGATGTAGCAATCCTACCTGGACAAAAAACCACAACGTCGGACAAAATATATATTTATGGCCTCAACTTTGAGCCAACTTTCTGTTTTGTCATTAACTTAGTTTATTATATAATTTTGTCACCAACTTTTGTTTCTATTTTGATTTTGATCCATCTGTTCACTCCGGGGGTGTCTTTGTACAATGCCTAAGAACAAGTATTTATACTAAGCTAAACCTCCGTATGTACAGTAATGATATATTGCACATATATTACGTATCCTTTGTTACTAGTTTTCATGTATTTTCCATTTGAGCAAACTTGTCAACAATTCCTTCCAAATCCTGAGACCGTCCGGAATATTCCTTAACAGCTTGACCGAATCACCCATTAGCCATCGCCGTAGGGTTTCCTCGTTTGCACAGTTGACTGTCGCTTGTCGCTTTACTGGCCCTTGTCGCCCGTCGCTCGGTAACCCTGTGCTTGATGACTGCTTCTCCCAACAAGCTTTCCCCTGGTGTGTTTTCGTGGTCACCTCCTTACTGGGTTCGCGTACCTTGGGCCTATATTCTGGACCGTTGATCCACAAATGAGGCCGAGAACTCTAGCCCAAAATTTCTGTTGCTAAACACAATCTTGAATTTCTTCTAGTGAAAGCCAAACAAGGCCTTAATATAGTCTGGCCGTTTTCCTATAATAGTGGAGTCTCAAACTCTCAGTCATTTTCCACATAATTCACTTTACTCGTAAAGAAATATTTTAGAGTGAATTTCATAAACGAAAGTTCGAGGAAAGGTGATAATCATCATCAAGGAGTCTTTCTCAAAATAAATCCCACAACCTTTTGTCAAACGTGTAAAAAATTCCATCCTGAATCAAACATATAAACACACGTTACCTATTGAATGTGGGATATTTGGTAATCGGTTGCTTTGTTTCTCTCTTTCCGGGGGAATCTGAAATTTTTAGGACCCGTAAAACATAGTATATCATTCCGTATATTAACTAAATTAATGACTCACGAGAAGAATGGTATGGATTTACTATTAATTTTTAAAAAAGAAGTGTGAAACAGAGTTTTAATTTCATAAATTAATTGAATACAGCTTGATTTCATAAATTAATTTCTTATCATCAGGCGATATCTTCTCAAGATTCAGAATTTGAAGCAGATCTTGTATATCGTTCGGCTGATCCAAATTGCAGATACTTGAGTGCATACTTATGGTTTCAAATTAACCTTTTACTACTATTGTCATATTACGTTTCGGCTGATCAAACACAGACAAAGGCAGCATACTTAGGATTTAGCTGTAAATCAATGTTATGTGAGTAAGAGAAATCAAACATTCCCCTTGATGAGTTCTAATAATATGTATAAAGTCTAACTTTGGCTTAAACAATAATTCACACCTATTTCATCAACAATTTATTAAAATCTACCCAACTCAACAAGATACTTGTATCGTAGTAACTTACATAAGAAGATGTCTTCTAAAAACAAGTCCTACTTGGGTTTCATATTTGAATTTCTTAGATATAAAAATGTCAAGATAAGGTCATATATCAATTTAAAACGTCCATGACAATCTATAACTGCGAAATCACTTAATGCTAAGAAGAAAAGTAGGATTTAATCTTGTTTTTTGATAGATCATGTGTTCCCTTTCCTATGTTTCCTGCGGTTATCATATTGAAAGGTCATCTATTTTTTTAGGATTTATGCCCCAAAGTCAAATTTCCAATTATACCGATGATTTGATTCGTTGGTGAAATATATGGAAGAAGCAGGAATATATATTTTGAGGTATATCGGGTATTATTACATTATTAAGCTATTATTTTATTTCATCATTAAGGCCGATGGTACTACAATAATCATGGAACAAATCGCTAGAGCATGGAGAATAGGATACAAAAGTTGAAAGAGTGTTTTATTAAAGAAAGGGTGTGCGTTGATATATACTGGCTTATTTCTTATCTGAGTCTTCTCTGTCCATGGATGAAGATCGATTTGGCCGAACCATGTAAAATATGCATCGCCTTATATTTCATCGACTTCCCATTGAGGACCATACCCAATTTAAAATGATTCTATGTGTTTTCCATTTCAATAAAAAATTGCGACGTTTCAAATATAAATAAATTTGATTAAAAATTTGGATGGGAATGAAAATTTGCTCTTAAATTCTATTATGTGGTTATAATTAATAATAAAAGCTGAACACCTAAAAATGGGCAATAATCAATTAGGTTACAGAAGATAAACGTGAAATTTAGAACTATAAATTTTTTATTATCTGGATTTATTAAAGGCGAAATTGTAAAACCTAAAAAAAAAAAAGAAATTAGAGGTAAGCTCGTCTGGTTGATAAGTGAAGTAATTTCATACAAATCATAAAAAATGATTCCATCATTTGACTTTAGACATTCAATTGGGATGACTTTAAAAGGAAGTGGTCGGCCACGTGAACTCGATCTAATATCTGCAAAAAAAATAATAAGAGTGACGGATGCATCGTATCCATCATTTTGACTTTGGGCATTGCGAATAACTTCCAAAGAGAAGAAAATGGATTCCCTCAAACTCATCCGCTCTCAACTCCTCCGCTGAGTATGCCCGGCATCTCCGAGAAGCTCCGGGTGTGGGCTGAGAACTACCAATGGATGATCCAAGCCGTGATGGATTCTGCGGAGGAAAACCAGATGTAAGTACGATGTTCACGTGAACACGAACGTTACTTTCAAAATATATTTCAAAATTAAAGATTCCACTCTCATCTTATTGTCAAATATGTAGTTAAGGATATGTTCACATTGTGATAGTTTCGGAATTCAAATTAGAACATACTAAAAATATTCCAAAAATGTGATTTTTGGAAACATTGTAAACTAATGGAAGTTTCCTTTAGTATAGTTTTCAGTTAATTGAAATATATTTGTATAGTAACCTTCCAAGAATGAATAGTGTATATCATTAACAAAAGTTTCGACCATAAACTCTCAATAGAGGGTCCTGACTACAAGGACTATAAGCAAATGTGGTGCAGCAGCATGCCAATGCTTATGTTGCTGCAACCTCAACTTATCCGAAACTTTCTATTACGGCATCTACCCCTGCTAGGGAAGGAGCTTCCTCCCACACATTGTTGTCACGCATGACTGGGCTTTAACGCCAAGTTGATACGCTCTCCAAAGAGTTTCTCATGATGCAGAACCGGATGACAGTCCTATCATAAAGGTAGAGTGATCCTCTGTATCTCTTTCGGAAAGATGTTAAAATTGTCATATTTTGGGCTAGATACTATGTCTATTATGATTTGGTGGTATGGTTTTGATCTTTGTAGGTGCTATGACACCTTCTACTATCTCTCTTCTGCTGGTGCTATGTACAATTGTTGTTTGATATTGCTAAATAAAACCATTATTTTCCATAATATCTACTCCCGAAATTCTTTTGCCTTTCTCTTCTTGATGTGATGAAATGGGGCAGATATTTTATTGAGGAAGAGAGAACTCATTGAAGTTGAACTCTTTGAAGCTTAACACTATGTGTTTATTTGGTGGGTTATAGAAGCTCTATTAAGTTCACGTTACTAACATTCTTCTCCAGATTACAGAAGGTTACATGCCTGCAGAACCTTCTAACCATCTATTACTTGCTGGGGAAGAAATCAATCAATCTTTAATTGATTCCTTATGGTAACATGACATACGTAATGCTGTCACAATTTAGAAACAATTTTCCGTGATTAATATGATTGTTGCACTAACAGATTACATTCATTGTTCTATGCCAAGATACTTTCCATCTACCGCAATACAATGTCCACTAAACTACTAGCCTAATTTAAATTCATTTGAGTAGTTACAAATAGAATAGTGGTGAGACAATAGCGTATAAATGTAGAATAGTGGTGAGACAATAGCATTCGGTTGATTTTGCTATGAGTTTGTCGTTCATGTTCTTTCCGCGAGTTGTCTCCCACTTTCTTTTAGTCCACATGCCATATCAGTACTTGTACTTACAGGTTGACATGCCTGATTTTCAGGCTTCTCCATATTTCTTTCCACCATCATATATTCTCTCTGAAAATCCTGATTCACATTCCTTTGCAAATGCCCACCTCTATTGTTCACCGAAGTATCCAATTTGTGATCTCCAAGTATGTCTGCCACAGCTGCAGGCCCCGTGTTGGCGCACTGAAGGACTGAATCCTTACTCCAGTTGTCATTGCCTACTGTATTGGAGGACTGGAGGACCTCATAGCAAGCCTGACCCTTTGTTTGAAAGGATGACAGAGCTTCCTTCTCCAATGAACAAGATCTTCTTGAACTTGCATTGTCTTCCTCCATGATAGAATTCAAAACCTAACTAAAATTGTTACTACCCGGCATGGTGTTATCTCCATGATCCTCTTTCGGATTCTAGTACTTCTCGCATAGTCTAAGAAGTTTCTGACATTCTTTCCTCAAATCTTCGTACTATTGTCTCAAGGGCAAGGCACATGATGAACATTAGTCAATTCCTTCATAACACCGACACTGACTAAGAAATGAAAAGCAACAAAAGTAATACCTATTTTGAAGTCTCACAGAATCCCTTTCTTCTTTAGAACTATTCAAATCATATCTGAAAAGGAACAAAACAACCAAAGAATTAACAAGCTATAGCAGAGTTATATAAGCAAGATCAAACAAATATATATATATATATATATATATGTGAAAAGCAATATGAGAATATAAACGAGTTGATAGAAACATTACACAACATTGTCCAAGGGGCATTCTTTCGATTAAAACACCGTCAGTGGAGCGTTCTTGAAAGATATTTCGAAATGAAATCAAAGAGGTGGAACCAGTAAGGGTTTGAATTGGATAAGATTGTTAAATGATAATCACTTTAAGAGTTCACACTTGACTTACACCATATTTTAAATCTCTACAACACAACCAAAGAAGCCCAAGAAAATTATATGGCGAATAGATTCAACAATCAAAATCAACACAAAGAAAAGGGAAAATAAAAGACATAAACTACGGATGACAAGCCCGGGGTCCGGACATCTTCTCTCCAATATAAGAGTAGTAAGGGAGATGAATTAGATAAGTGTACCTGCCAAAGTTTGACCAAGTCACTTTTGTTTCTTCAACGTTTTGTTCTCATCTACTAATCGAAATGTCATAGAGTTACATAGGATAGGTGTTACAGTTGGCTTTAAGTGAAATAAGTCAATACATACCCAACGAACAAGGTTGCCGAAGTTCAATTACACGCCTTAAAATTTCAATCTTGTCGATCTTATAGTTGGCAATGTCGTTCAACTAGAAAACATCATGCTACCTTATAATCTAAGATGCTAAGTCTTCTATACGTTAAAGGAGAGGTGCGGCCGGAGGCAGGCGTACCAGTACTCAGTGGGCCGAAGAGAAGGACGGACACTCCACACAAAAGGCGAGGGGCTGACCAGCTTCTATGGTACATTCTGTGCATGCAAAGACTCGGTTACCTTGGTTGCTGTGTAGGCGAAAGTCGAAGTGGCGATACTGTGGGGTGCTATGTAGGCGAGGACACAACGTCCAAACACTAGGTTACCTTGATAGTCACGTTCACGTGTGCAAAGAAGTTACTTGTAAGTACAGAACATTTTGATCTGTGTTGTAGAAGGTTCAACTCATGTCACCTTCTATATCGCTATTTTGTTTAAGATCAGTGAGATCCATCCAAATATCGAGTGAAAAGTGGATATAGGCAAGCCTGCCGAACAACTATAAAATCATTGTGTCCATCAAACCATATCGCGACACAACCCAAAAGTAATTTCCTCCACGGGATGAGTGAAAAGGAGTTAAAAATTATTAATTATGGTTTAATACAAATTCACCCCCTCTTAATGTAACAAATCAACTAGGAGGCATCAACACGGCGCTAAGGCTAGGAGTATCGCGTGAAGATTTTTTTTATTTTTTTCGTTTTCTTTTGTTGTTTTGTTTTGCTTTCTTTCTTTTTCATGTCTTGCAGTTTAAACTCATGCGACATGGACCATTATTTGTCAAGCGTAGTATTGCTTAAGGAAATTCCCATTGATCTATCAAACATCCAATCCCTCTTCATTAAATATCGTATACGTGCCCCTAGTGTAAGCTTCGTTGACATCTCTTGCATTTTCCTGCAAAGGCCACATCCATTGACTCCGTCATTACCAAGATCAAAATCATCGACTGTGTCTACAGGAGCATCGATTTCGTAACGGGCATATCCACCGAGGCAGCCTGTTTATATTTTTCTTTCTTTGTCAGAGATTGGTGGTATCTGAGTGACTCAGATTATATCTACGCAAGTTTCAATCTAAAAATAAGCACGTATATGTATACCTAATTCACATTTTGTCCAAAAATTAGTAACACTTGTCGAAAGCTATGCTCTTTTTTTTTGGTAAATTATCCAACTACTACCAAATGATATGAAATTATCCCATATTATTATAATATATTTAAAGGTTTCGGGTAATAATAATAATGTTTTCGTGTAATAATGCATTAAATTACTAGTGAATCATAAATCACCTATCATTCCTCTTGCTGAGCTTTTTTTTGGTTCAAATTGCCATAACACTTTCTCAAATATTTTAATTGTTAGTGAGTCTCTCTACATTTTCCCTTTCACCAATATATAGAAAATATTATAATTAATTGGTCTTCAATAAATATTATCTCACTCTTTGATTCGTGTTGCTTAACTATTTCTTATTCCACAATGTTTAGTAAACTAAAGGCAAAATATACATTTGTTGCCCTAAGTATGGTCGGACTTTCTTTTCTGTCAACATTTTACTTTGTGATATGAACATGTCCGCAACTATGTGTTGTACATTTTTTCTATCCAGTTCGTAACGGCGTTACGCCTTATCATGAAGTGACAGTAACGGAGTCCTACGTGCATTTGACGTGGTAATCCTCCCTGGACAAACAAAATATTAATTTATGGCATCAACTTTGAGTCAACTTTCTGTTTTGTCATTGATTTAGCTTGCTATATAATTTTGTCACCAACTTTTATTTTTATTTTGATTTTCTCCATTCTTAAATTTTATCGCGCGTAAGCCAAACTGACCTTAAGAGACAATTTTCATTTATAGACTAAAAAATAAAAAAAAAAATTACAAAAAATGGAAAATAATATTGAAACCTCCCATTTGCTTTTTTATTTTAAAATTTTGATGAACAAATTAAGTGAATTGGAAACCGAAGTTGGACGATAGTTTGCTGATGCTGATGGAAAAATTGATGAAGGTCGGATGATGTTCTATTAAGGGCTACTACTAGGGTAAAGTGGATTATGTGGGGAATGACTGAGAGGTTGAAACTCCACTATTATAGGAAAACGGCCAGACTATATTAAGGCCTTGCCTGGCTTTCATAAGAAGAAATTCAAGATTGTGTTTAGTAATAGAAATTCTGAGATAGAGATCTCGGCCTCATCTGTGGATCAACGGTCCAGAATATAGGCTCAAGGTACGCGAACCCAGTAAGAAGGTGATCACGGAAACACACCAGGGGAAAGCTTGTTGGGAGAAGTAGTCATCAAGCACAGGGTTACTGAGCGACAAGGGTTAGTAAAGCAACAAGCGATAGTCAACTGGGCGAACAAGGAAACCCTACGGCGATGGCTAATGGGCAATTCGGTTAAGCTGTTAAGGAAGATTTCGGACGGTCTCAGGATTTGGAAAGGGAATTGTTAACAAGTTTGCTCAAATGGAAATTACTTAAAAACTGGCAACAAATGATTCGTAATATATGTGCAATATATCATTACTGTACAGCGTAGGTCTAGCTTAGTATAAATAGTTGTTTTTAGACATTGTAAAAAGATACCCCCGGAGCGAACAGATTGACCAAAATCAAAATAAAAACAAAAGTTGGTAACAAAATATATAAGAAACTAAGTTACTGATAAAACAGAAAGTTGGCTCAAAGTTGAAACCATAAATATATATTTTGTCCGACGTTGTGGTTTTTTGTCCAGGTAGGATTGTCACATCAAGATACACATAGGAATCCGTTACTGCCACGTCATGATAAGAGGTAACGCCCTTACGAATGGTTAGGGTAAAGGTAGAAAACATAGTTATGGACATGATCATATAACAAAATAAAAGGTTGATAAAGAAGAAAATTCGACCATACTTAAGGCTACGAACGTATATTGCCTAAACTAAATTTCAATTAAGTTTTCTGTCCCTGGACATCTTGCAAATGGTTTCTGACAAATGTGTTTATTGAAATTACACGGTGATATTTCAGGTGTTATAATGGAAAGCAAAGGCACGTACGTCATAATTTTGTGAAGCAGCTGTTAAATGGAGCTATGGCTATAAACTATGTGAGGTCAGAGATGAATCTTACGGATCCATGAAAAGTTTAAAAGTAAACTTCCACGGGTGGAAGCTTTCACCGTTAAGTTTCATACTGTTTTACGAAATATTCTCGAAGTTTCTAAAAAAGTACAAAACTTTTACGAACATATTCGTACTTCCGTTTGTACCCGTTCATAAAAGTTCATACCTTTTTAAAAAGCTTCGAGGACATTTTGAAATTTCGAAGTTTCATATGAGGTCCGAAAGTTAGATGGAGACAGTAGTGCAAAATATTTTAAATCATATTAATCAGGAGCGAATGGTAATATTTCGACATTGATAAAATATTAGTGTCTATTATTATTTAAAAAAATGAAAAATCATTTGCAGTAGTCTTTTGGGGCAGTGGAGTCGAGGAGTTCTCTTATGAATGAAACTAAAAGAAGCTAATAAATTAAAGGCCTAATTATCAAATATGTCCAGTACTTTTGCTGTTTTTTTTTTTATATAGCCCATATTTTGAAATGCATCTAAATATGATACAAACTACCGCCGTTATATTTTCTGTAGCCTTCGTCAACCCGTCCACTAACGGCGACTGACGTGGATCCTACATGGCTGAAACACCATCATTAAACTCCGTCTATCCCCTATCAGACCACCCCAATCGCCCCAATTTATTTTGCCCTAGCTTCTTTTGTGTTGTCAGGATAGACGAAGCCCGCATCACATCCCTTCATCTGCTTCCTTCCTTTCGCAAGCATCACCTCCTTTCATCCGATTCTGCCCTTTATTTCCCACGACCTTCTTCCTTCCTTCTGCCCTGCTGTAAGTTTTTCTGTTTTGGTTTGTAATTTGGGTTGCCGTCCCTATAATTTGCATTCAAGGAAGTATACCCATCTGCCTTGCTGGTATTTCTGTGCGTTTTATATTGGTATGTTTTTCTGTGCGTAGACCCTTCTGCCCTGCCCTGCCCTACTGGTATTTCCGTGCATATACCCTTCTGCCCTGCCACCCTTGACGATGATATTTTGTTGATATATTGGGTAAGTTTTTATGTCTGTGTTGTTTTACTGGCTCTTGAGGTTCGTTCGGTGATGGGATTCAACAAAAGTTGTTCGTCTAGAAGCTCTTCCAGCATTGTCGTGAGTGGTCATGTCTTCTGTCATTGTGGAATGGAGTGCAATGCTAAAACTACTTCAATTGCGAAAAATTTTGGTCGAAGATATTATAAATGTCCTCGTTACAACGAATCAGGATATGGATTTTTTCAATGGATTGACTTTGTTAGTGGTGGTATGGTTTCGGAGAGTGAGAAGGTAGTCAATGTTGCTGCTTTTGAGGCTAAATTGCGGAAGACAGAGGTGGAATTGATCAAAGCGAAAGCGAAAATCGAGATGTTGAAGGCTGATGCGAATAGATATAAGTTGTTGTGTTGTGTTTTACTTTCGGTAGTTAGTATTTTAGCCTATGTAGTTGCTATTAGTAAGTAAATGGTCATTTTTGTACCCCATGACAATGAACAATTATATGTAATCACCTTTGTATTATATGAACAATTTTTGTATCCCATGACAATTAAACAATTATATTAAGAGCAGAAACTACAGAAATTGCATTCATGCATGGTAAATTGTTTTGGATTGCTGTTCTTGCATCTGAAACTACATAAATTGTAGTCCATAAACTTGTTTGTAGTCCAGAAATTGCAGTCCATAAACTTGTTTGCAGTCCAGAAATTGCAGTCCATTTAAGTGAGGTTTGCAGTCCATAAATTGCAGTCCAATGAAGTGAAGTTTGCAGTCTAGAAACTTCATAAATTGCAGAAATTGCAGAAACTCCAGAAATTTAGTCCAGAACTGCATAAATTGCAGTACACTTCAATTGCAAAAAGAAAGACTAAAGAGGCTAAAGACAAGCCCATCATATCTGGAAAGACTAAAAAGAGTAAAGAAAGACTATAAAGAAACTAAAAAGAAAGGCTAAGATACTAAATTGCAGTTCATTTAAATTCCCATCATTTCCAACATTATCATAATTATCGAAGCTTATACCAACAACACATGACTCTTGTGTGCCGCCGGTGCTAACATTGTAACTGTTTTGTGGATACTCTTGTCTTTTTTCATTACTTGAAGCTTGAAACCATGGTCTCTCAATCCTTGGCCTACCTCTGATAATGGCTCTCCCTTTGGCAGACAATCTCAATGTGGCTCTGCCTCTGCCTCTCCCTCTAGATTTGCCTCTGCCCCTTTGAACTTCTGTTCCACGCCTGACAGATGGATGTGTATCCTATACATGAAGAAAGGAATATAAAAAACATGAGAATACGATATTCCAAATATGTAAAATTACAAACCCATGTAAATACAACATGTTTACTTACATTATAGATTCCAGGATGAACAATTACAACATTTTCATGTTGTACCGAGCCACTAGGTTCAGTTGTAGAAGTAGGCACATGTTCGCTCTTGCAGCTCTTTTTGTTATGCCCATATTGCTTGCACTTGTTACATCTCATCTCCAATCATCTTCGTGGTAATTTGCTCATTTTTTTTGGCTCCTCATCTGCACTCTTCTTCCTATTCTTTTTAGGCCTACCTAGTCTTGCCTTAAATGGTGGAGGCTGGATGGGTTGACCTTCAGCCTCAGGCCAGGCCATCTCTCCTTCTAATGGTGTTAAAGGGAACTTGTATGTCTTAATGTATGTTTCCTTCTTGTAAAAATGACTTACATAGGCCTCAATGTCGTATTTCATGAAATTTATTGAGGGTACCGCATGACAACAAGGAATCCTAGTCAAATCCCATTCCCTACATGTATATATTCCCTTATTCAAATTTACTACAAACTTCTCATTTTTGCGCACAACCTCAAACAAGTCTCCTAAACACAGTTTAGGTACCCATTTCCCAGCATCTACTTTTAGTTTCTCAATTTTTCCTCTAATATCAGGACAAATGTTGTCATCCCTCCCATCAAACAACCTATTCTTATGATACATCCTTCGCATCAATGTTGATCGAATGTCGTCCAACATTTCCACTATTGGCCTAGTACTTGGCAAAGCAATATAACTGTTGAAAGTCTCACTTATGTTATTATCTGTTGCATCACATTTAACATTTGTGTTAAAGAAGACCTGCAAGGCACAACGCATAAAACTTACTGATATGGGCTGTTTGTCCTACATGATAGAGTAAAAGAGGAAGCAATACCTTACAAAAGTGTTCTGGACCTTGTTTCAAGAAGTCCTATGCAGTATCATTAGAAAGCAGCCTCATATTGTTCAGTGCTTGCTTGTATGACGGTTCATGAGTGCTCTTTACAGTAGTCCAAAAGCACTTCTTTAGCAACTGACCCCGATGATAGCTTTTCCAGTTAGCATAAACATGTCTTGCACAATTTCTCTACTCCGCAAGAGGTGCCAATTCAGCGACAGCGTGTATTAGTCCCTGTACGAGACAAATTCCAACATCCCTTATTAGTCCCGACACAAGACAAATTACAAGATCCCTTATTAGTCCCTGCACAAGACAAATTACAACATCCCTTATTCAAATTACAAAACAGAAAGTAAGCTGAATTTTAAGATTATACAAACCTTTTGTTTGTCACTTATGAAGGTCCAACCTTGGTCATCGTTCACACCAAAATCTTCAAACAGAATGCTGAGGAAACACATCTATGATATTGTGTTCTCTCCTTCAACTATTGCCTAAACAATTGGAAACATGTGATTGTTTCCATCCTGACCAACAGCACTTAAGAGAATTCCTCCAGCAGCATGTTTAAAAAATGTCCCATCAAAGCCAACCACATTTCTACATCCATATATGAAGCCCTTTCTCAATTCGTGAAATCCCACATAAAACCTTTTGAATGTGTTAAATAGCCCTATACTCGGTGTAAACTCAAGCTCTAGTTTGAATGTGCTCTCGGGACACCTCTTACTTAATCTACTTATAATGCTCTTCAACCCTATCGTTTATAATATTCTAAGCATGCTACTTTCCACGATAAACCTGCAGCTTCTTCACCTCAAACGAATACTTCTCCATCAAATCCACCGTTACATCTTTTGCTATCATTGTATCTAATGGCCTGTTCATCTTAATAAACTCCATGGCCAGCCATTCAGTAGTAGCCTGTCTATTTTTTAGTGACCTGGTGCATTTATGTTCTAAGTTGCATATCTTGACAACTATTGTACTCTCCCTCTGTAACCACGAACCATAAACACGCCATGGGCAACCATCGACACATGCTGGTTCCATCCTCTTACTAGTAACCCTAACCTAGTGAAGATCAACACCATCTAGGATGGCATAGTCTTGTACGACTTGCTTAAACTGATCCAATGAATCAAAACTCAGGCCAGCATCAAATACTAAACTCCTATGATCACACGCGGGATCATACATCCTAGATTTAACACCACTTACAACAAGTTGTCCATCTTCTTCATGTTCATTTTCATCCCTAACATCTACCTTAGAATCAACATAGTCAGAAGCAACCTCAGCATCCAGATCAAACTCACCATCAACTCCGACATCTTCATGCCCATCTCATACCTCAATTGATTCATCATCTGCCTCACCCTCCCGCTCTTCAACCTCAGTTTGTAAGATATCCCTCTCATCTCCCTCGATGTATAAGTCAAGACATTTGGATTCCAACAATAAAGACACCATTTGACCTACTTGGCTGTGTGTAATGATTTTTATAAGCCCTTTTGCCAAACTAGTATGAGGCTTAGCCAACCACATCATAATTGGCTCGTATCCGATACTACTAACCAGATTCAAAATTGTGAAGTAACATATCTTATCAATATCAATATTTGGGATCTTCACAACTTTTCCTCCGTAGTATTTAACACAACCGGTCGAAGAAACTCTACCCCCAATTTGGAAAACCAAATCACCACAGTCCACATCCATCTAAATCAGTAGCAAGACACTCAGATACTACCCACATATAGAATCGGCAACCCAAATTACAAACCAAAATAGAAAATATTACCAGCAAGGTAGGGCAGAAGGAAGGAAGAAGGAAGGTTGTGAGAAATGATCGGATGAAGGGAGGTGATGCTTGCGAAAGGAAAGAAGAAAGTTGTGGGGAATGATTGTCTGGTAAGGGCAGGCTTCGTCTTTGGGGAATGACCGTTGGGGTGATTACTGTATCCTAATCAAAGCTAGGGTAAAACAAATTGGGGCGATTAGGGTGAATTTGGGGAGGAAATTCGATTTGAGAAGGGATTGACGGAGTTTAATGACCGTGTTTCAACCCCGTGGGATCCACGTCAGTTGCCGTTAGTGGACGGGTGGACAGAGGCTACAGATGATATAATGGCTGTAGTTTGTATCCTATTTAGATGCGTTTCAAAGTATGGGCTATATCGGAAAAAACTGTAAAAGTACAAGACATATTTTCTAATTAGGCCTAAATTAAACTGTAGAAATATTTTCATGAAATTCACTATAAAGAAAAATTGAGTAATGGGACGATAAAACATTATGAATTTGGACGTTATTCAAAAACTAAATAATAAACATTTGTAAACGAACATGTGGAGTTGCCGGCCAAGCATATCCGAACAACCTCAAATAATTGTGAAATTATTGTATTCCTCATGACAACATACATTACCGATCGTAATATATATTTCTTATAATAACAAGTGCGTACAACAAGTTTTAAACATGTGCGAACTGATTGCTTCATTTGTAGGTGTTGGTGTATCAATGGTACTAAGAGGGAGTTAATTGGTGTAATGACCTTTCTGGACTTTTTACAACTAATAGATCCTAGCAGGGGAATGCTAGCCTTCTGTAGATTACAGAATCCTCACACACACAATAGATACCGAAGCGAACTGCTTGAGTAACAAACGACTAGCAAAAGTATGATCTAGAATGAGACTCTACAGTTCCGAGAAGGTTTCTGCAGTAACAGAAGGTTGATGCAGAAGGTTGTAGCTTTTGCTATCAAGGCTCTACAAATCTGACCGGCTTTGGCATGATCAGTAAGGTTTACTCCAAGATCTGAAAGATACTTGTAGTAGCATAAGGTTGTCACAAAACCTTGCAGATTTCTTACAACCAAGAGATGATCTGCGGAAGCCAGATTGATGGAAACAACTCTAGAACCTGTGAGGTTACTATAGCGTTATATTTGATGTAGGACCTTTGGAGTCTCTGCTCAGACGTTCGCGTTGTGTCTATTAAATTGCTTTTCTGTTACGATTTTCGCTGAATACTCAGTGAAATAACCGTTAACGGAGAAACTAAACGAGACACAAAAGATTTATAGTGGTTCAACAATTGCCAACGTCCACTCTTCACCCTTATAGGATGGAACTCACTATTGAACACTTATAGAGAATACAAGACTAACAGAAGATATAAAACACTCCGGCAGAAAGTATTGTAGATAGCCCTTAAGTTTTTCCAAAAATGATGTACTAGGAGAAAGTACCGGGACACTTTTGTAGTGTAGAAGATGATGTAGATAGCCATTCGGCTTTTCTACTTATAGTAACTTGATGGGCTGGGATCAATAACTCTCCCTAAGCTAGATGCACGCCTACCACGCCACAATGCAGCTAGATCTTATGCGACCTCACTCACGTCCGACACTACTTACACCCTGGACACCAGCTTTTTGTACAAATGAGCAAACCAGTTACAAAACAATCGATACTAGTATCTCACCATATTCCTCTAAACGTAGCGCTTCTTCTGTTCACCGCTCTGGCACGTAGACACCCCGACATCTCCCTAGGTCTAATGTACGTCCGCCACGCCACAGTGCAGCCAGATCTTCGCAAACTCATTCACGTACGACCTAGCTTGTACCTTGGGCACTAGCCTTTTGTAATCGAATGCTCAACCCCAAAGAGAACAAAAACACACAAGTCTCTCAAGCTACAATATCGTATACTCACTCTACACGTCAGTCTTTCACCTCTAACTAACAAATGATCATAAGAAGGCACAGTAGCCGACGGAAGGGTCTACAAAACAAGAAACGAAATTATCAGCCAAATGAAATGTTTCCCCACTGTAAGAGATGTTTTGTATCACTTAAGGATCAATCATGCCATCTGGTCATGATTGTTTTCACGATCTAAGAGATAAGGCTTGTAGAAGATTTAGACAGATAAGATTAATCAAGCTTCTCTAAATGGAAATCAGATAATTTTGGTTTCCATAAGTAGTTAGTAGACCTTCTGGATACAGACACGTATGAGGTGTGTCCTTATTCAAATAGATTGTCATTTGTCATGATTCATAACGTATCAGGACTTATTTAGATGCGAGGATGAAGAATAATTGACATTTGGATAATTCCAGATTATTCTACATAACCTTACATCGATGCTTTCTATATTTAGAGCGATTTATTCCCTTAAAGAGAGTAGATCAACTCACATGAAAATGAATAATAATTAAAATGATTTAAAGACATTTTAATTAACATAAAATACCATATGAATATATTTAAATAATCAGATAATTAATTAAATAATTCAATGTAATAATTAGGTGACATAAGGTATGAAACGGACTGTCCCAATAGGTTAAACTTCTCTAATGTAGTAGAGGCTTACCTTCTCTATACCAGAAGCTTACCTTTTGTATGACATCATCAAAATTATACTAACAATAAGTACATCCTCAAAGTTGGTCGTGGCCTAGTTCGAGACATGCGACAACCTGATGAATGAGCGTGCAGGAAAGCCGAGACGCTGTCCTTCGATCCATATCCATTCATCTGGAGACAAAGCTTAAGCCCCTTGAGGAAGACCGATTCGATCCGACTGGCTATTCGGTGAAGGATGAACACGGGCATCACAACGTTGGTTAAGTCAGAGTACCCTGTCATAGATCAGAACCCTCAGTTTGCAACAGTGGTCGGGAACCTCATCACCCTCGACTACTTCCGATTCGTCACCATCGCCGAAGTCTCCTTCATCCAGATTGATCCTCCTCCTGCCTAGTGATTTATTTCCTGAACATATATCATCTTGGGTCGTCAAATATGCTGATAATTACTCGATGTTTTCCATTGACACGGGTACAGATAATTTTATTAAGGTTAATAACAATAACAACACTATCGGAAGTGTGAAGGCTGTCGGACCTTTTTTTCCGTCTACCATCAATCAAAAAGTAAATAAATAATAGTAGATTTTTTTAATGATACCGTGTCATTTTAATAATTAAAAAATAATAATAATAAATTATTATTCATGGGATCGATGGGAAAGGACTTGACCCATAATCAAAATATTCCATATCATGATTATCCACTAGTAAAAAAGTTAATGTTAAAGTATTTTTAAAATTTTTTCTATTTTTATTTATTTAAAAAAAATTAGGTTGCGTGATTGATGGACAGCGAGACAGAGGAGTAAAAGTAGGGCCTATCAAAATAATTGCTAGGGTAGTCGTGAAACAAGTAGGAAGTCTGTAGCTTTTGTCCTCTTTCTTTTTTCTAAAGCATGATGCTGGGTTTTACTTTTTTTTGTGATTTTGACTATTCCATGGGGGCTAGCTGTCTGTTCTTGTCACGCGGAAAGTCTTTTCCTCTGTTGTCAATTCCTAACGAGAGAGAGAATACTTTCTACACGACTTTTACATCCACCCCACAAAAAACAAGTATTCCACTAAAGAGAGAATAATGGATTTCCTCTCCCCTGTCCTCGACCTGATCGGCTCCCTCCTCCTCGACGAGTATGCCCGGATCGTCGGCATCTCTGACAAGCTCAAGGCGTGGCAAGATATGCTCCCGACCATCCAAGTCTTGCTGGATTCTGCCGAGGAAAGGTTGATGATAGGCGACCCAGCTACTTCCACGTGGCTCTCTGACCTGAGGGACGTTGCCTACGACATGGAAGATCTGCTCGAGGAGTTCTCTGCTGAAGCCAAGCGAGAGGCACCAAAGCTACAGGCCTTGTCAAAGAGGACTAGACTTCCTCGGCGCCTGATCGCTTGCTGCTCTCGGTTCAGCCCGCCCACCCTGATCTCGGATCATCACATGGCCAACCATATCGAGGAGGTGGGACGAAGACTGGATGGAATCAACANGGCCAACCATATCGAGGAGGTGGGACGAAGACTGGATGGAATCAACAGCCGCATAGACACGCTCAAATTAGTCCAGAATTCGACGAGCAGGCCTCCCAACGACTGGCCTCGTTTCGTCACCACTTCGGTGCCTGAGCCCAAGTTTGTTGGCAGGGAGAAGCAAATCGAGGAGCTGCTCGTTCGATTGACCGGATCTGAAGCAACCTACGACCCCTCCCGACCCTTTAACGTTGTTTCAATCTTGGGGATGGGCGGACTCGGTAAAACTACCCTGGCACAGGAGCTGTACGACAAAGCCAGGTTTGAAGTCAAAGCCTGGGCTTGTGTTTCTGACGTATTTGACAAGGCCACCATCACGAAAAGCATCCTGGACCACTTTGCGCCGGCTTCGTCCAGTGTGGGAATGGATCTGAATCAGCTCCAGAACTCTCTCCGAGAAAAAATTTCCGGAAAGAAGTTCCTTATTGTGTTGGATGACGTCTGGAATGATGATTATAATGATCTTGAATCACTGGTCAAGCCCCTATATTCTGGAAGTAAAGGAAGTAGGATATTGCTCACTACAAGAAACCTCGAGGTCACCAAATCTGTTGGAGATCCTCATCCGATGAGGTTGGACTTGCTGCCATTGGAGGATTGTGTATCTTTGCTCGCCTATCACTCTCTTGGCGAGAAAAACTTTGAACAACACCCTTTTCTTCATGATATTGCAGTTCAATTAGCTGAAAAATGTAAGGGGTTGCCTCTTTCTGTGAAGACGATTGGAAGACTTCTTCGCTTCGAAGATGAGAAGGAATGGAAGGGATTGTTAACTCACACTATTTGGAGCAAAGAGGGAAAAATTCCATCGGCATTGAAGTTAAGCTACCTCCACCTGCCTGTCCACTTGAGGAGATGCTTCGCGGCTTGTGCGGTATTCCCGAAGGATTACATTTTCGACCTGGATGAGGTAATTCAAACGTGGATCATACATGGTTTGCTTCGAAAAGGGACCAGCCAGACATACCGACAAGTAGGGAAGGAATATCTCCTTCAGCTAGAAGCCGTCTCTCTTTTTCAGAAAGTGAGGGATGAGGAGGGGTCCTATTATTCGATGCACGATTTGGTCAATGACCTTGCAAAGTCAATTGATGATTGCTCATACTACCGCTCCGATGAGTATAAAGATGGTTTCGGCTGTCATGGGAAGTCGCTGGGTAGAGTGCGTCATGCATCAATTGTCACACGAAGGTTTGAAAGCCTTCATTCGAAGAGATTTGACGTCTACCGCGAAATGAAGAAGTTAAGAACGTTTTCGGCTTTCCAACTTTCAACATTGATAGGGCCATATGTCTACGTCTCAGGGGAGGTGATGTGTGACTTGATAATCAATATGAAGAAACTACGGATGTTGTCCTTACGTGGCTTTCGAGTCAGCGAGCTGCCCGACCAAATTGGAGAGTTGAAGTTATTACGTTCCATCGACCTTTCTTATACAAATATCAAAGTGTTGCCGCAATCAATTTGTGAGTTGGTCGAGTTGCAATCTCTATTACTTCGAGAGTGTGGTGACCTCAAGGAGTTGCCTGAGAACATCCACAAGCTGACCAAACTTCTCCACCTCGACATAACAGGCACAAATCATTCGCTGAAGATGCCGCCACATATCGGTGATCTGACCAATCTCGAAATACTTTCCCAATTTGTTGTAGGTAAAGAAGTTGGTCGAGACTTGAATCAACTGGGACCCCTCAAGTGCCTTCAGCGAGGGTTGAATATAAGTAATTTGCTGGCCGTTGATGACGTTAAGGATGCAAAAGTTGCTAATCTATTTGGAAAGGAAGGGGTTCTGGACTTACGCCTCGACTGGGGATCTTGTTCTGGAGTTTCAAGGGAAAATGACCATCAATTCGAGCTCCTCCTCCAACATTTGCAACCTTCAGAAAATATTGAGTCCCTCACCATAAGTAAATATGGGGGAAAACGATTCCCATCCTGGTTTGATAATCCTCTCCGTTTGAAATATGTCGTTAGGATAACCCTTACAGACTGTGGAAGTGTAGATTCGCTGCCTCCCTTGGGACAACTTCCCTCCCTTGAAAGTTTGTACATAAGGGGTCTTGATTCAGTCTCTTCGATAGGCATCGAGTTTTACGGGACCGAAAAGCCATATTTTCCGAAACTGAGGAGTTTGACTTTCGGAGACATGAAATCTTGGGAGAAGTGGTTGTTCCATGGAGAAAACGAGAATGACCAGCCATTCCCCTGTCTCCGCCAATTGCGGGTGTGGGATTGTCCCAAACCGAAAGGAGGGTGCAGTCTTAGGCTTCCATCTCTTGTCGAGATTTATATTAATGGTTGCGATGGGGAAATTTTGAATTGTCTGGCTGGCCTTACATCCATGACCAAGATGGAAATTAGAAACATTCCCCAACTTGTTCACTTTGATCGGATATTCCAGACCTCTTGGGTTTCGCTGGAAGAGATGACGGTTGAGAAATGTCCTAAATTTAAGTCATTTGTGGACGGGGATGGTGAGGAACAACTGCCTCCTAAGCTGAAGAAACTACAAATAAGTAGTTGTGGAGATATAGTGAAGCTGCCGGATGATTTATCTGGGCTTACATCTCTGAAAGAGATGAGTATTGTCCATTGCGAGAAGCTATCTTCCTTCCCAAGTGAGGGACTGCCTGTTTCGTTGAGAAAACTTGGGCTTTACTACTGTTATAACCTCCCACAGTCTCTATTTGAACTTTCGGGTTCTCTCGAGGAGATTACCCTATGGAATCTCAAGGGACTCGTGTCGATAAGGGATATAGCTCCTAAAGGTAGTCCCGTCTCTCACTCTCTGCGGGAATTGGTAATTAGGGATTGCACAAGCCTTACGACTTTGACTGACAGCTTGCAACACCTGTCCGCCCTCTCCAACCTTTTCCTAATTGAATTACCAAAATTAGATATGGACATATTCCCTACACTCCCCTGCAACCTGTCCAGTTTTACGCTTTACGAGTGTCCAAAAGTGAAGTCATTGCCTCAAGACATGCATTGCCTCTTATTCCTCAAGGAACTATGTATTCAACATTGTGAAGGCATCACGAGCCTCGTTGATCTTCCCCGTAACCTCTCCAGTTTTACACTTGACAGCTGTCCAAACATGAATAATTTGCCTCAAGACATGGATTGCCTCTTATCCCTCAAGAAACTATCTATTAGATACTGTGAAGGTATCACAAGCTTACCTAGAGGAGGATTGCCTCCGAATATGGAATCGCTTGTGATTTGGGGATGCCGAAAGTTGAATCAACCAATTGGGGAGTGGGGGTTGAGGGATCTCGCCGTCTTACGAGAATTGGGAATTGAGGGAAAGATGGAATGGATGGATGAGATGGAAGTGTTTCCTCCTCGTTCAGGTGCAGATTGGAGTGGCATCCTCCCTTCATCCCTGTTGGAATTGGCTATAGGGAAAATGGAGAAGTTGGAGAGGGTGGGTGAGGGGCTCAGAGACCACCTCACCTCCCTTCAATCTTTGAAGATTTATTCTTGTGAGAGGATGAGGTGGTTGCCGGAGGACGGACTCCCTGACTCCCTGGAACATCTCAGCATTTCTAGGTGTCCGCTGTTGACGGAGAAATGCAGGAAGGGGGAAGGGGAATATTGGCATTCCCACCTCCAACTCATCCCACGAATTGAAATTTATTAGAAGAACATATGACGGATGATGGAGCAAAGGAATGTTTTTTTGTTGCCGTTTCCTCATGTTTAAGACATTATGAGAAATATTCACCCAAATCAAGCTCGTTATTACTTGTTATCAATGTCTTAATAACTTAATTTTGGAAGATTTTTCTCTCATGACTTAATTTTCTTCTAACTCATGACAAATGTTTGGTGCTTGGCTTAATATTTTGTTTGTGTGACTTGCAATTTTGATTTCGGTTGGACAATTTTGATTGGTGAAGGATGATGCCAAGGGATTTGTTGTCATGTATGGATTAGATCCTCCATTTTACGAGGGTGTGGTTTATGTTTGGGATTAGAGGTGTGGTTTGTTTCGAATAAATATATTTAACGTGCATGACTTTTAAAGTTATTCAATTGTTTGGTCATATGTAACTCTCTCATTCTTAAAAATAGAATGCTTTGAAAATGAATTTCGATAAAAATGTGTTCGCCGATGAAATGAACACAAATGTGATAACAAACGAATAAAGATGGCGAACATTAACAACCGTTGTTGCTTGAATACAAAGTTTACAAGAAGAAGAAGAATAAATGGTGAAAAAGTGAGAAAAGCGTGGGAAAATGATTGCTTGAACACTAACATCGATAGAAACGTTGATGCAGTAGGGGGGCTCAACGTGGTGGTATGATAACGAAACATTTATGATATTACTCAGTCTCAGGCGAAGTTTTATTTTGAAACATAGATATTGCCCAACAATTCACTAGTTCTTCTGGTGAATTATATCGCAATTAGTAACGCAGGAGTTGACGCAATCATGGGTCTTCTCAGCATCTGCGAAACAAGAGCCAAAGAAAGACTTTAAAATCGTCCGGCGAAAACAAAGTGTAAGCTTCAAAATGACACGAATTCGGCCAGTCGTGATTTTCTTTTTGGGGAATATTGAAACGTAATGGTGCGACCGTTCATGCATTTAGAAGAAACACATTCCGCTCCACATTGGATCTTCGGATCAGAAACTGGAACGTAAGAAGAATCGAGATCCAGGGTTGGCATCTTGCATCTGGCGCGTACACATCTATTGTAGCAGGATTCATAGACACTTCCTTTACGATCTACACATTTGAAGTGACATCTTCACTCACAGTCTCCCGCGAAGGCCACATCGATAGAGTGCATCGTTACCAGAATCGCAATCATCAACAGTGTCGACGCTAGCATCGATTTCTTTAACAGCCATATCTACGGAAGAGATTTGTTTGTATTGTGGCTTTGTTTGTGAGATGTCGGTGTCTCTGAAAGGCACAGGATTAGTAATAATGTAATAGATTTAAATGTTTAAAGCGATATAATTCTCTGATCAAGTCTTGTGCATGCAACAAAAGGATTGTCTAGACAGAATAGTCCATGTCAAATTTTTTAGGTCAAATGATCAATTCTACCCCAAAGTTTGGTTGTTCTTTCCTATCTACCCTAAACTTTTCAGCCATTCGTGACGTTCCATCAACCTTTCTCACACCACAATCGAAGTGCTATCAGAGTCAATTTGTGACTTGGTCGAGTTGCAATCTCTACTACTTCGAGAATGTTGGGAGCTCAAGGAGTTGCCTGAGAACAACCACAGGCTGACCAATCTTCTCCACCTCGACATAACAAGCACAAATCATTCACTGAAGATGCCGCCACATATCGGTGGTCTGACCAATCTTGAAATACTTTCCAACTTTAATGTAGGTAAAGAAGTCGGTCGAGACTTGAAGCAATTGGGACCCCTCAAGTGCCTTCAGCGAGGGTTGCACATACGTAATCTGCTTACGATGATGACGTTAAGGATGCAATCATTGCTAATCTACCCAAAAAGAATGGGGTTCTTGACTTAAGCCTCATATGGGGATTCCATTCCGAAGTTTCCAGGGAAAATGACCATCAATTCAAGCTCCTCCATCATCTGCAACCTTCGGAAAATATTGAGTCCATCGCCATACATTTCTGTGGGGAGAAACAATATCCATCCTAGTTTGATAATCCGCACAGTTTGAAACATGTCGTTAGGATAACCCTTTCAGATATTGGAAGTGTAGATTCGCTGCCTCCCTTGGGACAACTTCCCTCCCTTGAAAGTTTGTACATAATCCGTCTTGAAGCCCTCTCTTCAATAGTTGCTGAGTTTTACGGGACCACAAAGCCATCTTTTCCGAAACAGAGGAGTATGAGTTTTGTATCCATGAAATCTTGGAATAAGTGGTCGTCCAATGGAGAAAACGAGAATGACCAGCCATTCCCCTGTCTCCATCAACTACGGGCGTCGAATTGTCCCAAACTAAATGAAGGGTGTAGTCTTAGCCTTCCATCTCTGGTCGAGATTGATATTAATGGTTGCGATGGGGTGTTGAGATGTCTGGTGGGCCTTACATCCATGACCAACATGGAAATTGAAAACATTCCCTAGCTTGTTCACTTTGATCGGAGATTCCAGACCTCTTGGGTTTCATTGGAAGAGATGAGGATTGAGATATGTCCTCAATTTAAGTCATTCGTAGACGGGGATGGCGAGGAACAACTGCCTCCTAAGCTGAAGGAACTACAAATAAGTGGTTGTGGAGATATAGTGAAGCTGCCGGATGATTTATCTGGGCTTACATCTCTAAAAGAGATGAGTATTGCCGATTGCGAGAAGCTATCCTCCTTCCCAAGCGAGGGACTGCTTGTTTCGTTGAGAAGACTTGTGCTGTACAGATGTGAGGGCCTCCTACAGTCTCTATTTGAACTTCCAGATTCTCTCGAGCACCTTATCCTATGGGATCTCCAGGGACTCGTGTCGATAAGGGATATAGCTCCTAAAGGTAGTATCGTCTCTCGGTCGCTGCAGGGATTGCACAAGCCTTATGCCTTTGACTGATAGCTTGCACCACCTGTCCGCCTCTCTGACCTTATTCTCCGAAATTGCCCAGAATTAGAGATGGACATATTCCCTACACTCCCCTGCAACATGTCCTTTCTTTTGCTTTACGGTTGTCCAAAGGTGAAGTCATTGCCTCAAGACATGCATTGCCTTACCTCCCTCAAGAAACTATATATTTGTGACTGCAAAGGCATCATGAGCATCCCTAATCTCCAAGCAACCTGTCCACATTTGTTCTTGTCGGTTGTCCAAATCTGAATTATTTGACTAAGACATGCATCACCTCACCTCCCTCAAGGAACTAACTATTAAGTACTGCGAAGGCATCACGATCATCCTTGATCTCCCCTCACGTCCCTCAAGGAACTAACTATTAAGTACTACGAAGGCATCACGAGCATCCCTGATCTCCCCTGCAACATGTCCAATTTTAAGCTTTCTAATTGTCCAAATGTGAATTATTTGCCCCAAGACATGCATCGTCTCACCTCCCTCAAGGAACTATCCATTTGGAACTGCGAAGGCATCACGAGCTTGCCTAGAGAAGGAATGCCTCCGTATCTGGAATCACTTAATATTTCAGGATGCAAATATCTGAGTCAACCAATTGAGGAGTGGGGGTTAAGGGGCCTCACGACCTTACAAGATTTGAGGATTGCAGGTGAGATGACATGCGTGGATGAGATGAAAGTGTTTCCTCCTCCTCCAGATTCAGACTGGAGTCGTCTCCTCCCTTCATCCCTATATAGATTGACTATTGGAGGAATGCAGAAGCTGGAGAGGGTGGGTGGGGGACTCAGACACCACCTCACCTCCCTTCAATATTTGGATATTGATAATTGTGAGAAGATGAGGTGGTCACCCGAGGACGGGCTCCCTGACTCCCTAGAATTTCTCTGCAATGAGGGATGTCCGTTGATAAAGGAGAAATGCAGGAAGGGAGAAGAGGAATATTGGCATTCCCACCTCCGTACATTTTATTCCATACATTTCGATCCATTTTAAATTTGTGATATTTTTATCAAATATTTGATACTAAGGTTCAAAAAAAAATACATAATGTATAACACATTTTTTTTATAACTTATTCGATTCATTTCATCTGCGAAATTTCCTCGAATTCATATTCGAAACTAGGTATGGAAATGAGTGTGTCTCATTATTAACAGTTATATATATATCAATAAAAGTTATATGAAAATTTTTGACTAACTAATTTCTTTAGCTTACTTAAGAATATTAACTCCTCTATACTAAGAGTATATAGGGAATGAAGGGAGGGACACAAAGGGGAGCTTCGATTTATTGTTAATTTGTTTGAAATTGATTTCAATTTCTTGAAATCTATAGTTCCTATGTTATCCAAATGACAACTTGCTTCAAATCCATTTATGACAATTTTTCGTTATTCTCAAAATATAGGTATTCCCTGGGACGGAAGAATTTGGAACCTCCGAATAGCGGGACCAAAACCCGTTGCCTTACCACTTGGCTACGCCCCATTTGTCAGTCTATTCAATCAATACTAATAAACATTAGTTTTAGTACTGGTTGTTCGTCAATTCCAATCAACAAATAGATTGTTCCTAGGATTTTGCTCGTAGAGCTAGGGGAAAAAATGACTTTATTGACCATTAGATAAAATTGAATTAAAATATTGTCTAAAATACGATTTCTTCTATTCTACTTTCTCTTTTATTTTGAAAATCAAATGGTTTGTAATTGGGTGACTTTTCAAAAAAGGATTTTTTTTGGTTTTTTTTTGTGTTTTAACAGAAATCCAATAAAACTCAATCAAAATTAAATTATCTCCAAGTTCAATATAGGAACATAATATTTATTATGCTTAATATCTTTAGTTTGATATATTTCTGTTTTCATTTCAACTTTTATTTGAATTCAAATAATTTTTTAGTATTCAAATTGCCAGAGGCCTACGCTTTTTTGAATCCTATCGTAGATATTATGCCAGTAATACCCCTTCTGTTTTTTCTATTAGCCTTTGTTTGGCAAGCTGCTATAAGTTTTCGATAAAATGTTGAGTAATGTACTAGACATTATTTTTGCAAAAAAGAAAATTCTAATAATTATTCGATAAACTTTAGAATATGAACCCTCGATTCAAACAATTGATAATTGGAATTCGTTTATTCTCATTCTCATTCTTTTACAAACGTTGCTTTTGAATTTATTTCGTTCTTTGATTTAGTGAAACCCCCCTTTCAGCCCCCCAATAGGAGGTAGGAAAGTATGGAGATAGGAAAGAATTTTTTTTTATCAACCGACTTTTATTGAAAATAGATTTTCTTGAAACCATTTTGCGTAGTGGAGTCGAAATAGGATATGTGAAAGAAAAAAGGATAATCTATTCTCTCTCTTTTTTTTTTCAAAAAATGATTTTGGAGATTGTGTAATGCTTACTCTCAAACTTTTTGTTTACACAGTAGTGATATTCTTTGTTTCTCTATTTATCTTTGGATTCTTATCCAATGATCCAGGGCGTAATCCCGGACGTGACGAATAAAAGAAGGACTTGATATTGTACATTTTTTAATTCCAAAAAAAGATAAAAAATGAATTCACCTACAAAAACGGAAAGAGAGTGATTCGAACCCTCGGTACGAAAAACTCATACAACGGATTAGCAATCCGACACTTTAGTCCACTCAGCCATCTCTCCCAATTTTCAAATATTAAATCTTACTTTTCAAAAGTAAGATAAAAAAAAAAACTCCGTATGTCTATGTCTCGTTATCTTTACTTTATTAAAATTCGATTTTAGATTAGAATTCGAATCATATTAGCTAAAATCCATTATATATGTATATTATATATTGAAAAATAAAGAGTCGAATGAGCATCGAGAAGATGCTCATTCGATATAAATAAAGAAATATTAATTATGGGCAAAAGTTAGATAAGGCGTGTTGAACTTAAATAAGGTCAACTTATGCACATGTAACCCGCATAGATGCTTATTATTTGATATCATTATTTACGGACTGGGCTAAAATATATTCTAACTCCAACAAAACATGTTTGGACAACCCTGAGATTATTATTGTTTATTGGCAACTGACATTCCAATTCTTTTGTAATGAAAGTCATCGTGGGTAGTAGTAGTAGATGGAAGAAGATCTTCTGCATTGGATTGACTATTCGACTCAGATGTCACACCAAACAGTCCCTCCCCTTCATCTACCCCGACTTGTTTTTGTTTTATAAAATCTATGAATAATGAAAATTTATACCGAAGAGTATTAGATCAATACTCCTTACTCGTGTCCGCAGATGTATTTAAACTCGCCAACCCCCAACAACACCAACACATTGTTCATCTTTGGCTTTTGTGATAAGGGAATAGGGTGGTATCAGAGAGAGAGAGGAGAGGATGGTGACCGTGGAAGAGGTTCGAAGGGCTCAGAGGGCTCATGGTCCGGCCACCATCATGGCCATCGGCACCGCCAATCCTCCCAACTGTGTCGACCAGGCCACTTACTCCGACTACTACTTCCGTGTCACCAACAGTGAGCACAAGACTGACCTCAAGAAGAAAATGAAGCGCATATGTGTGTGACGATATCTATGTCCTTCTTGTACCTGACTTAGTGACTGCACGAGTCCATGATCGTTTTCTTTTCTTTTATTAAATGAGTGTGTGATGTGATATGATATGCTTGGGGAGACAGGCGAGAAGTCGATGATCAAGAAGAGGTACATGTACTTGACGGAGGAGATCCTCAAGGAGAACCCCAACATCTGTGAATACATGGCACCTTCCATTGACGTGAGGCAGGACATGGTTGTCGTCGAGATCCCTAAGCTCGGGAAGGAGGCTGCTGTCCAAGCCATCAAGGAGTGGGGACAGCCCAAGTTCAAGATCACCCACCTAATCTTTTGCACAACCAGCGGCGTCGACATGCCCGGTGCGGACTACCAACTCACCAAGCTCCTCGGTCTCCGTTCCTCCGTGAAGCGCCTCATGATGTACATGCAAGGCTGCTTCGCAGGGGGCACCGTCCTTCGCCTCGCCAAGGACCTCGCCGAGAACAACAGGGGATCCCGTGTCCTCGTTGTCTGCTCTGAGATCACTGCATTCACCTTTCGTGGCCCCAATGACACTCAACTAGACAACCTCGTGGGCAACGCCCTGTTCGGAGATGGAGCGGCAGCCGTCATTGTGGGAGCCGACCCCATCCCAGGGATTGAGAAGCCAATGTTCGAGCTGGTCTTCGCCGAACAGACCATCCTCCCCGAGAGCGACGGGGCCATCAACGGGCACCTGAGGGAGGTGGGGCTTACCTTACACCTCCTCAAGGACGTGCCTGGGCTCATCTCGGAGAACATAGAGAAGTGCCTGGTCGAGGCGTTCCAGCCACTGGGGATATCGGACTGGAACTCCCTGTTCTGGATAACCCACCCTGGTGGGGTTGCAATCCTGAACCAAGTGGAGCAGAAGCTGGGGCTGAATCCCGAGAAGCTACTGGCAACGAGGCACGTGCTGAGCGAGTACGGGAACATGTCGAGCGCGTGCGTGCTGTTCATAATGGACGAGATGAGGAGGAGGTCGATCGAGGGGAAGAGGGGGACGACTGGGGAAGGGCTGGAGTGGGGGGTGCTGTTCGGGTTCGGGCCGGGGCTCACGGTAGAGACAGTCGTCCTCCACAGCGTGGCTGTGGACGCATAGAAGAATAAAACCGAAGCAGCAGCTATCCGTTTAGTCAATAAATGTTTGTTCTAAATCACATGTGCTCTGCTGCATTTACTCAATAAATAACATGGCGTTGCGATCTCTGGTACGTTCAGACAATAAGGAACACAGCGACACGTGGCTCTCTGAGCTCTGGGACGTTGCCTACCACATGGAAGATCTGCTCAAGGCATGACGGACTCCTCGACTCCCCCGGAATCTCTGTTGAAAGATATATTATTATTATTAGGCCTAATTAGCAATTATATCCTGTACTATACCACATTTTTTCGATCTATCCCGTCGTTTGAAACGTATCGTACAGTAACCACAACTTAAGACGTTACTTCGATGTTATCCTCCGTTAGGTGCCATCTTGACGGAATCCGACGTGTCCCAATACGATGGGAGTAACCGGATCCTGCACCACACCATTAGTTGCCTGATTTCACTCAGGAGCTCCGCTGCTTCCAAACTGTGACCTGCTACCAGGTTAGTTCAGTCCTTCTCGGTGTCTGTGTATTCTATAATGTGGTTTCTTTTCCGATTAATGGTCCGAATGCAAGGAACTTCTGTCAATTCACGAGTATTTTAGGCAGTCGTGAAAAACCTGGAAGATGCCCATGAACAAATTGACAAAGCCGTTTCGACCGCCCTGAGGGAAAGTAAGCCCGTGTACATCAGCATCAGCTGTAACTTACCTGGCATACATCACCCGACGTTCAGCAGAGAACCGATTCCATTTTCTATCTCAGACAGGTATCGCCATCCGAAATTGACACGTGTGGGGAAGAATTCGAAATTGACAGTCGGGGGTTTATTTCATTCTTTCCTTAAAAGGTTTAGGGGCTCGAGCTAATTTTGGACTCTGTGAATCTTTTATATTTTTGGCTTAATTAGCAATTCTATCATGTACGTTTTCCATTTTTTTCGATCTATCCTATCGTTCGGCTAACAGTGATTTTTAACGCCGTCATAGCCACGTGTGCGGACACGTCGGACTCGGTCAGAAAGGAAGCTAACGGAGGATAACGTCGAAATAACTCCTTAAGTACGGGTTACTGTAGGATACGTTTCAAACGACAAGATAGATCAGAAAAAATGGGTAGAGTATAGGATATAATTGCTAATTAGGCCTTATTATTATTAGGCAAAGTAACGATTTTTTGCTGCGAACTTTCGTTTATATCCTGAACTTCAAATTTTTTCTATTATAGCTTTAAATTGATATTTTGAATTCTTTATGACCTTATTAAATGGCGTACTCAAATATTTGATTTGTCGTTACTTAAATGCTATAATTATTCAGCTAAATATTGATTTATGGCCCCAACTTTTCGCCAACATTCTTTTGTGGCCTAAGTTTTGAATTTTTTTATAGCTTTAAATCGCTATTTTGAATCCTTTATAGCCTTATTCTAAGACAACTTTAATATCACATCTCATTGACACAACTCATATGACCGATACATATTTAAGCCTTACATCTAAACAGCTTGCATATCACGCTTCCCCACTTCGATGACAGTAAAACATTTCGTAAATAAAAATTTCCAATAAAATAATATCATACTCATCTACTAACAACCTTTTCGGGATGAACAGCGAGAGAAAACATCTTCGTGTTTTGCTTTTACTTTATGACGTGAACATGCCAATTAGTAATGCGTGCTTGCATATATGACATTAAAATATGTCGCATCATAGCCTTCAACAAATCGTTGATTCAAATAACACCATTACAATAATGTCATAAATGATTCAAAATATTGGTTTAAGGCTATTAAATAAAGATTTCAAAGTTTAGGCCACGAAAGGAAGTCGGTAAAAGGTTGGGGCCACAAATAGATATTATTCGGAAGTTGCGATATTCTGTGACAACAAATTGTAGATTCGATTAGCGATGTTTGAATAAGGCCATAAAGGATTTAAAATATCGATCTAAGATTATAAAAGAAATATTTTAGAGTTCAGGTCATAAACGAAAGTTCAAGAAAAGGTGATTGACACTGATATTTTGCCGTGTGATTATCATCATCATCATCAAGGCGTCTTTATCAAAATAAATCCCACAACCTTTTGATAATAAGTCAAACATATACAAAATTCCATCCTGAATCAAACATATAAACACACACGTTACCTATTGAATGTGGGATATCTGGTAATCAGTGGTTGCTTTGTTTCTCTCTTTTTGGGGGGGCACTGATATTTTTAGGACCGGAAAAACATGAATCAGATTATATGAATTAATTTCTTATATCAAATCCCGTCCATAATATATCATTCCGTATATTAACTAAATTAACGAGTCACGAGGAGAATGGTATGGATTTACTATTAATTTAAAAAAAAAGAAGTGTGAAATAGAGTTTTAGTTTCATAAATTAATTGAGTGTAGCTGGATTTCATATATAAATAGCTATTTCGCCACAACAAATTTGATCTATTCTCAACTCTATGTGGAAGTATATTTATATTTTTAGATAGACATTTTATAATGTCTTCAGTTCCATCAAAATTCCGTGGAGGTAAATTTTTCTCTCTTTTAATAGTTGTCGTCTTCTTCATTTGCTAATTATTATTTCATTTGAGCTAAAAACTAAAAATAAGTCTTAATATTTACAGATATAAAAAAAGTCCGGTTTATAAAGCCTGAGCTCCTTAAAGTCCGGTTGATGAGTTCTAATATATGTATAAAGTCTAAATTTGGCTGAAACAATAATTCACACCTATTTCATCAACAATTTAGTAAAATCTACCCAAACTAAACAAAATGCTTGTATCGTATTAACTTATTTCTTCTCCGTCCATGGATGTAGGTCGATTTGGCCGAATCATGTGAAATATGCATCTCCTTACTTTTCATCAACTTCCGATTGAGGACCATACCCAATTAAAAAGATTCTATGTTTTGTTATTTAAATAAAAATCGTGACGTTTAAAACTTAAATAAATTTGATTTAAAAATTTGAAAGGGAATGGAAATTTGCTCTAAAATTTTATTACGTGGTGATAATTAATAATAAAAACTGAAACACCTAAAAATGGAGAATAAGCAATTAGGTTACAGAAGATAAATATGGAATATAGAACCATAAAGTTTTTAGTATCTGGATTTATTAAAGGCGAGATTGTAAAACCTATAAAAGAAATAAGAGCTAAGCTCATCTGGCTGATAAGGGAATGAGTTTATAACGAAATGAAAAATTTAAAAGACTAATAACTGAAGTGAAGTAATTTCATACAAATCATAAAAAATCAATTGAATTTAGACATTCAATTGGGATGACTTTAAAAGGAAGTGGTCGGCCACGTGAAATTGATCTAATCTCTGCAAAAAAAAAAAAATTATTAAGAGATGAGGGATGAGCCATCCTCCCATCATATCCAACATTTTGACTTTGGCCATTGCGAATATAACTTCCAAAGAGAAGAAATGGATTTCCTCAAACTCATCTGCCCTCAACTCCTCCGCTGAGTACGCCCGGCATCTACGACAAGCTCCGGGTCTGGGCTGAGAAGATACCGACAATCCAAACCGTGCCGGATTCTGCGGAGGAAAAGCAGATGTAAGTATGATGTTCACGTGAACACGAACGTTACTTTCAAAATATATTTTAAAATTAACGATTCAACTCTCATCTTATTGTCAATGATTTAGTTAAGGATATATTTCCATTGTGATAATTTCAGAATTCAAATTAAATCATACTAAAATATTCAAAAAATGTGATTTTTGGAAACGTTGTAAACTAATGGAAGTTTCCTTTAGTATAGTTTTCAGTTAATTGAAATATATCTATACAAAATATGTACAGTAACTTTCCAAGAAAGATTAGTGTATATCATTAATAAAAGTTTCAACCATAAACTATCAATAGAGGGTCCTGACTACTAGAATTAGAAGCAAATGTGCTGCAGCAGCAAAGGCTCCTCCTCTTGCCAATGCTTCTGTTGCTGCAACCTCAACCTATCCAGAGCCTTCTATTAAGGCATCTACCCTTGCTAGAGATGGAGCTTCCTCCCACACATTGTTATCATGCATGACTGAGCTTTAATGCCAAGTTGATACACTCTCCAAAGAGTTTCGTATGATGTAGAACCAGATGACCGACCTCATTCGCTCCAACAATCGATAGGAGAAGCTGCTGCAAGAATGTGTTGACGGTCCTGTCATAGAGGTAGAGTGATCTTCTGTATCTCTTTCTGAAAGATGTTAAACTGTTGTTTTTTGAGCCGGATACTATGCCTTTTATGGTTTGGTGGTATGGTTTTGACGCTTGTAGGTGCTATGACACCTTCTACTATCTCTCTTCTGCAAGTGCTATGTACAATTGTTGTTTGATATTGCTAAATAAAACCAATATTTTCCACAATATCTACTGCCGAAATTCTTCCACTTTTCTCTTCTTGATGTGATGAAAAGGGGGAGAGATTTTATTGAGGAAGAGAGAACTCATTGATGTTGAATACTCTTTGAAGTTGAATACACTTTGAAGCTCTAACGTTCTGTGTTTATTTAGTGGCTTATAGAAGCTTTGTTAAGTTCAATTTGCTAACATTCTTCTCCAGATTATGCAAGGGTTTCACTTTTACCTAGAGTGCAGAATTTGAAATATTATCATATTCTAACGGGTTAAATACAAAAGCTTCACACTCTGTATTCTACAGAAGTTGTAGGCTCTGTAGCATAGAACAAAATATGATCTGTAAGGAACCTTCTATGCTCGTATATTTCCTAAAGACTCTATGTCTAGGTACAGGAGCAAGACTCATACCCACTAGGGGGAGTTAAAGAGTACCCTGCAAAAATAATTTCCCTAGGAGGTTTTGTCATCATCAAGAAGTGGGAGATTGTCAATCATATCTTATCTAGTTAGTGTTAATTAGACATGAATTTCTTACCAAAATAAATGGTGAGATCATATCTTCCCTTTTTTGGGAACAATATATTTCTCACATTGGAAGGTTCTATAATGACCTTTCTGTAGGTTAAAGAACATCCTCATTCATTTGTAATATGATATGGACGAGCCTCTTTAAACCTTTTCAATAGTGATAATGTCCAGGTATATATGTAATGGCATTTGGATGAAATCAACTTGATTAGTAACTAGATCGAGGATTATTTCCTTTTAGAGAAGGTTACACGTTAGTAGAACCCCCTGACCATCTGTTACTTGCTAGGGACGAAATCAATTAATCTTTAATTGATTCCCAATAGTAACATGATAGACGTAATGCTGCCGCAATTTGGAAATAATTTTATGTGATTACTATGATTGTTGCACTAACATATTACATTCATTGTTCTACATCAAGATACTTTCCATCTACCATGGTACAATGTCCATTAAAATACTAGCCTAATTTAAATTCATTTGAATAGTTATAAACAGAATAACTCGACATTGTTAGTTATTATAATAGTGTATAAATGTAGAATAGTGGCGAGACAATCACATTCGGTTGATTTTGCTTTGAGTTTGTTATTCGTGTTTTTTTCGCACCACATGAGGAGCGTGAGTTACGGAAAGCAGTATCATTGGTGAAGCTTTCGAAAAAGTGACCTGGAGGGTGGCAAACTTCGATTGGAAGCTATGGATAATGTTGTAGGGACATGCAGTAGGACGTGTCAACGTGCATTGGGCCGAAGTAAAGTCCGATAACTCTAGGAGCAAAGAAGGTTAGGGACTGACTTAGTTCTGTAATTACGTTTTTTTGTGGTTGTGTGCAGAAACTTCTACTCCGTGAGGTATCGAGGGGGTCAAGGGATTACTCGGTGAGGAGCCGAGGGGAAGTCCCTGCAGGTTGCTGTGCATTCTTGGTGAGGAGACAATGGATTACTCGGTGAGGAGCCGATGAGAAGTCACAGTGGATAGAAGTGCAATTGGCGAGGACATCGTCTGAGGAGGAGAACGTCCAAACACCTGGTTACAATTGTTAATCACGCTAACTCGTGTAATCATTAGTCATGCTAACCTATGCAAACTTGTAAAAGTACAGTACCTTCGGGTGCATGTGTTATAGATGGCTTGTATCATCTTCTACATCACTAATACGTTTTGATTAGTATAACCACCCTACGTTTTGGGTGAGAGTGGACGTAGGTAGTCTCTACTGAACTACTAAAAAATCGGATCTTATTTACTCTTATTTGCTACTTATTTCATAAGTGTTATCGTACAGAAGGCGCAAACAGAAGGATGACCGCATAGTTACAGAAAGTTGATAGACGAGTTACAGGAGGTAGTGCTATGCTAATTATACTCTACACGTCTTTTTAAACCTGAACCTCTAAGGTTTCGAAAGTTATTAAAAATCATTCCATTAGTCTAATCGATGACGTATACGACAGATCACTTCGGATTTTGTTCGATAGACTCTGTAGCTAATAGAAATCTCACAAAGGTTATGTTCTTACCTGAGGTTACGTCTTCCGTCGTAAAATTACCCTTTAGGCATTAATACTAATTCACCTCCTCTTAATTTTAATCTTTAGGCCAACAAAACAATGTCAAATGAAAATTTTAAAATCAAATCAGACGAATATAAGAATCAATGAAATAATGTCATACAAATAAAAAATAATCAAAATAACTTTGTTTCTTTATGCGGGAACTATCAATCTTGATCTAATCTAAAACAAAGTCTAACAAACTTATTTTTGTTTGTTTGTGCGGGAGGATGATAATGTGAACTTGACCTAATCTCAGAAAAAAATAAAAAAATAAAATATTAATTATCAATTCCTGCACTAACAAACAAGATTCACAACTATTTCAAACACAAACATTTCATTGATGAATTTTAAAATTTCAAAGTACATATTATTTATTGTATCCAATTATTGACAATGAAAAATAAATGTTGAAAGGGTTGCCATTAAAATAGGGCAAACCCAAGTCTACATCGGAAAGAAAATTAACTCCAGCCCAGTATATATAGCCTAGCGGGCTACTCCCTCGCCAATTGGTTTTAGAATGAAAATCCGTTAGGCTTGTGTGCTGGGTTCGGCATGTGGACATGTGCGGTATCGCTAACAATAAACAAAGACTCGCAACAAAACTACAAAGAATACAAAACTAGAGAATTAGCATACATATATATTCAGATCTAAAACGAAAAAGTGATTTATTCGAACACACGCGACGTTGATTTCTTTCATAGTTTGTTTGAGATTTGGAGGGGTCATGGTGAAATCATCAAATACAAATACAGTCACCGAATTTGGTCATAGTAAAAGAGTAAGCCGGCCTTGGGCTTGTAAATGCAATTTTTAAATTTCAAAGGATTTATTGTATCCAATTATCGATAAGGAAAGACTAAGAATGATTCCTCTCTTCAATTATCGAGAAGTGAAATGATTTCTTTATTCAGAGGTAATAAAAGAATAAATCATTGTTTAATGTATATGCAATTATCGATGTCCGCCATGTGACAAATTATATGTATGCAATTCACAGCTAATCCAGTCAGAGTCTCTGAGCTCATTTTACATCTGACAAATTATTATTTATTGTATCGATGTGTGGATGCTTTTTTGACCGACAGTCAAATCACAACAGAGACTTGGCTGTTGGGTTAACGGGGGAAAAAGTGTCCCAATTCCATCCTCTATTTCTTAGTTTGAGTGAGAAGAGTTAGAACAAGCAGCAGCAGCAAGAAGAAGAAGCAAAAATCCCCTCAAGAGAAGAGACGAATGGATTTCCTCTCCCCTGTCCTCAAACTGATCGGTCCCCTCCTCCTGGACGAGTATTCCCGGATCACCGGCATCTCCGACAAGCTCAAGGCGTGGCAAGATATGCTACCGACCATCCAACTCTTGCTGGATTCTGCCGAGGAAAGGATGATGATAGGCGACACTACTACTTCCACGTGGCTCTCTGACCTCAGGGACGTTGCCTACGACATGGAAGATCTGCTCGAGGAGTTCTCTGCTGAAGCCAAGCGAGAGGCACCAAAGCTACAGGCCTTGTCAAAGAGGACTAGACTTCCTCAGCGCCTGATCGCTTGCTGCTCTCGGTTCAGCCCGCCCACCCTGATCTCGGATCATCACATGGCCAACCAGATCGAGGAGGTGGGACGAAGACTGGATGGAATCAACAGCCGCATAGACAAGCTCAAATTAGTCCAGAATTCGATGAGCAAGCCTACCAACGACTGGCCTCGTTTCGTCACCACTTCCGTGCCTGAGCCCAAGTTTGTTGGCAGGGAGAAGCAAATCGAGGAGCTCCTCGTTCGATTGACCGGATCTGAAGCAACCTACGACTCCACCCGACCCTTTAACGTTGTTTCAATCTTGGGGATGGGCGGTCTCGGTAAAACTGCCCTGGCACAGGAGCTGTACGACAAAGCCGGATTTGAAGTCAAAGCCTGGGCTTGTGTTTCTGACGTATTTGACAAGGCCACCATCACGAAAAGCATCCTGGACCACTTTCCGCCGTCTTCGTCCAGTGTGGGAATGGATCTGAATCAGCTCCAGAACTCTCTCTGAGAAAAAATTTCGGGAAAGAAGTTCCTCATTGTGTTGGATGACATCTGGAATGATGATTATAATGATCTCGAATCACTGGTCAAGCCCCTATATTCTGGAAGTAAAGGAAGTAGGATATTGCTCACTACAAGAAACCTCGAGGTCACCAAATCTGTTGGAGACCCTCATCCGATGAGGTTGGACTTGCTGCCATTGGAGGATTGTGTATCTTTGCTCGCCTATCACTCTCTCGGCGAGAAAAGCTTTGAACAACACCCTCTTCTTCGTGATGTTGCAGTTCAATTAGCTGAAAAATGTAAGGGGTTGCCTCTTTCTGTGAAGACGATCGGAAGACTTCTTCGCTTCAAAATTGATGAGAAGGAATGGAAGGGATTGTTAACTCACTCTATTTGGAGCAAAGAGGGAAACATTCCACCGGCATTGAAGTTAAGCTACCTCCACCTGCCCGTCCACTTGAGGAGATGCTTCGCGGCTTGTGCGGTATTCCCAAAGGATTACATGTTCGACCAGGATGAGGTAATTCAAATGTGGATCATACATGGTTTGCTTCGAAAAGGGACCAGCCAGACATACCGACAAGTAGGGATGGAATATCTCCTTCAGTTAGAAGCCGCATCACTTCTTCATAAAGTAAGGGATGAGAAGGGGTCCTATTATTCAATGCACGATTTGGTCAATGACCTTGCAAAGTCGATTGATGATTGCTCATATTTCTGCTCCGATGAGTATAAAGATGGTTCCAGCTGTCATGGGAAGTCAGCGGGCAGAGTGCGCCATGCTTCAATGGTCACACAATGTTATAAAAGCCTTCATTCGAAGAGATTTGATGTGTATTGCGAAATGAAGAAGTTAAGAACGTTTTCAGCTTTCCAAATTTCAACATTCACAAACCCAAATGTCTGCGTTTCAGGGGAGGTGATATGTGACTTGATAATCAATATGAAGAAACTACGGATGTTGTCCTTACTTGGCTTTCAAGTCAGCGAGCTGCCCTACCGAATTGGAGAGTTGAAGCTCTTACGTTCCATCAACCTTTCTTATACAACAATCGAAGTGTTGCCGGAGTCAATTTGTGACTTGGTCGAGTTGCAATCTCTACTACTTCGAGGGTGTCATCAGCTCAAGGAGTTGCCTGAGAACATCCACAAGCTGACCAAACTTCTCCACCTCAATATAACAGGCACAAATCGTTTGCTGAAGATGCCGCCACATATCGGTGATCTGACCAATCTCGAGATACTATCCGACTTTGTTGTAGGTAAAGAAGTCGGTCGAGACTTGAAGCAACTGGGACCCCTCAAGTGGCTTCAGCGAGAGTTGCACATACATAATCTGCTTGCCATAGATGACGTTAAGGATGCAACCGTTGCTAATCTACCTGGAAAGGAAGGGGTTCTGAACTTAAGCCTCGACTGGGGATCTTGTTCGGGAGTTTCAAGGGAAAATGACCATCAATTAGAGCTCCTCCTCCAACATCTGCAACCTTCGGAAAATATCGAATCCCTCACCATACGTGGCTATGGGGCGAAACGATTCCCATCCTGGTTTGATAATCCTCTCCATTTGAAATATGTCGTTAGGATAAGCCTTTCAGGTTGTGGAAGTGTAGATTCGCTGCCTCCCTTGGGACAACTTCCCTCCCTTGAAAGTTTGGACATAAGCAAACTTGATTCAGTCTCTTCGATAGGTGCCGAGTTTTACGGGACCGAAAAGCCATATTTTCCGAAACTGAGGTGTTTGTGTTTCGGTTTCATGAATTCTTGGGAGAAGTGGTTGTTCCAAGGCGAAAACGAGAATGACCAGCCATTCCCCTGTCTCCGCCTACTGCGGGTGTTGAATTGTCCCAAACTGAAAGGAGGGTGCAGTCTTAGCCTTCCTTCTCTTGTCGAGATTTATATTGATGGTTGCGATGGGAAAATGTTGAATTGTCTTGCTGGCCTTACATCCATGACCAAGATGAGAATTGGAAACATTCCCCAGCCTGTTCACTTTGATCGGAGATTCCAGACCTCTTGGGTTTCACTGGAAGAGATGATAATCTATAATTGTCCTAAATTTAAGTCATCCGTGTATGGGGATGGCTGGGAACAACTGCCTCCTAAGCTGAAAACACTAGAAATAATGGATTTTGAAGATATAGTGAAGTTGCCGGTTGATTTATCTAGGCTTACATCTCTGAAAGAGATGCATATATACGGCTATAAGCTATCTTCCTTCCCAAGCGGGGGACTGCCTGTTTCGTTGAGAAAACTTATGCTTGAAAGTTGTCAGAGTTTGCCGCAGTCTCTATTTCAACTTCTGGAATCTCTCGAGGAGCTTACCCTAAGGCATCTCCAGGGACTCGTGTCGATAAGGGATGTAGTTGCAGAAGGTAGTCCCGTCTCTCGGTCTCTACGGAAATTGGAAATTGGGAATTGCAGTATCCTCACGACTTTGACTGATAGCTTGCAACACCTATCTGCCCTCTCCGACCTTATTCTTGGAAATTGCCCAGAATTAGAGAAGGACATATTCCCTACACTCCCCTGCAACCTGTCCAGTTTTTGGCTTTACAATTGTCCAAAAGTGAAGTCATTGCCTCAAGACATGCATCGCCTCACCTCCCTCAAGCAACTATCAATCGAATGCTGCCAAGGCATCATGAGCTTCCCACATCTTCCCTGCAACTTGTTCAGTTTTAAGCTTTACAGGTGTCCAAATGTGAATAATTTGCCTCAAGACATGCATCGCTTCTCATCCCTCAAGCAACTATCTATTCAATACTGTGAAGGCATCACGAGCTTCCCTAGAGGAGGATTGCCTCCGTATCTGGAATCACTTGAGATTCGGGGATGCCAAAAGCTGAATCAACAAATTGAGGAGTGGGGGTTGAGGGATCTCACCGCCTTACGAGAATTGATAATTGAGGGAAGGATGGAATGGATGGATGAGATGGAAGCGTTTCCTCCTCCTCGTTCAGATGCAGACTGGAGTGGCATCCTCCCTTCATCTTTGTTGGAATTGACTATAGGGAAAATGGAGAAGTTGGAGAGGGTGGGTGGGGGGCTCAGAGACCACCTCACCTCCCTTCAATCTTTGCATATTTTTTCTTGTGAGAGGATGAGGTGGTTGCCGGAGGACGGACTCCCTGACTCTCTGGAACATCTCTATGTTTTGAGATGTCTGCAATTGGAGGAGAAATGCAGGAAGGGGAAAGGGGAATATTGGCATTCCCACCTCCGACTCATCCCACGAATTGAAATTAATTACAGTCACTGATGACGGATGGTGGAGCAATGGAATGTTTTTTTGTTGTTTCCTCATGTTTAAGAAAATTATGAGAAATATTTCACCCAAATTATGAATTTGATTAGCATATGACATAGTATAAATATCTTTTGTGAAATGATTATGAATAAGTCTACAATAATTTGTGTTTGATAGAAACGTTGATGCAGTAAGGGGGGCGCAACGAGGTGGTATTATAACGAAATATTGATGATTATTACTCAGTCTCGGCCGAAGTTTTATTTTGAAACATAAATATTGCACAACAATTCATTAGTTCCTCTGGTGAATTATATCGCAATTAGTAACGCAGGAGTTGATGCAATCATGGGTCTTCTCAGCATCTGCGAAACAAGAGCCAAAGAAAGACTTTAAAATTTCCAGCGAAAACAAAGTGTAAGCTTCAAAATGACACGAATTCGGCCAGTCGTGATTTTCTTTTTGGGGACTATTGAAACGTACCGGTGCGACCGTTCATACATTTAGAAGAAACACATTCCGCTCCACACTGGATCTTCGGATCAGAAACTGGAACGTAAGAAGAATTGAGATCCAGGGTTGGCATCTTGCATCTGGCGCGTACACATCTATTGTAGCAGGATTCGTAGGCACTTCCTTTACGATCCACACATTTGAAGTGACATCTTCACTCGCAGTCTCCCTCGAAGGCCACATCGACCGAGTGCATCGTTACTAGAATCACAATCATCAACAGCAACGACGCTAGCATCAATTTCTTTAAACCAGAATCGCAATCATCAACAGCGTCGACGCTAGCATCGATTTCTTTAACAGCCATATCTACGGAAGAGATTTGTTTGTGTTGTGGCTTTCTTTGTGAGATCTCGGTGTCTCTAAAAGGCGCAGGATTAGTTTATATAGATACAATTTTCCATATAAAAATAATGTAATAGATTTAAATGTTTAAAGCCATATAATTCTTTGATCAAGTCTTGTGCACGCAACAAAAGGATTGTCTGGATAGAATAGTTCATGTCAAATTTTTTACGCCAAATGATCAATTCTACCCCAAAGTTTGGTTGTTTTTTTCGATATATCCTAAACTTTTTAAAATATCATCACACGTCATAACGTTTAGCCATTATATCAATTTTAACCACCGTTAATCGAATGGGACGATGAAACCTTACGTGGCCCCCAGGTGACAAGTAACGCTGTCTACCCACCGTTAAATTGTCCCAAATCTCCAAATCATGAACCCTAACCTCTCCAGATCCCTGCGACGGCATCCTCCCCCTCGTCCGATTCCCCTCTCCTCCGTCTCCAATTCACCTTCCCTTTCCTTTTTCCCTTCCCCAGCCCACCATTGATTGCTATTGCGTCCCTTCCTTTCCCTTGTCGTCTTTCCTCCTCTTTTTTTCTGTTCCCTTCCCTTTCTTCCTCCTCTCCTCCAATTCTGGCTTTTCTTATTTTATTACATTATATTTTTCTTCTGCTTCTTCTTCTTTAGACAAAGCTTCAAATAATTTCCTTTAAAATATTTTACCATATTATTACGCTCCAAAGTATTCCAAATAATACATAAATTATTTGCATTGCCCTTGTATGGTGGTTGAGAAGAGTGTTTATATTTATTTGGGGGAGGATTCAATTTTTTTAATTTGTTCTTTTATTAAAAATTTATAGGAATACGCAATATAAAAACATAATCATTTGATTAATTACAACCAAATGAAAAAAACAAAAAGGGGAAAGATTAAGGCAGTCCGAATCGTGAGAAACTTTGAATTGAATTCCTCGTCGAGCAGTGGAACGTCCCCCGTCAAGTGTCCCGTCACCGTCGTCCCCATCGGCGGCCAGTCCCCTGACACCAATTACCTCTTCTTGGGCAATTTCGTCCCCCCACCTCCCCTTGATCTCCCTACTTTCCCTTCCCCTTTTTTCGATTTTTCTGTTTCCCTTTTCTCGTCGGAGGATATGATGGCGGTGGAAAGGGCGGCGAAGGAGGAGGTGGAGGACGTGGCGGCGGAAAGGGAGGCGGTGGAAAAGGCAGCGGAGGAGGAGGAGGACATGGTGGTGATGGTGGTGGCGTTAGTGAAGTTGAGTGTACAGGAGGTGGAGGTGGCAGATGCCATGTCATACACAGTAAGCACTTTAACGATGGGTAGACGCGTTACTTGCCACCTGGATACCATGTAGGATTTCGTCATCCCCTTCGGTTAACGGTGATTAAAATTGATATAACGACCGAACGTTAGGATGTGTGATGATATTTTAAAAAGTTTAGGATTGATAGAAGAAAACAGTCAAACTTTTGATGTCGAAAAAAACAGCCAGACTCTATATCAAGCTTTAGCAATCCCGATGTTCTTCGCCCATCCTTAAAAGACTCATCAGATTAAGCTTCTACAGCCCTGTTGATCTTCGCCACTGCTGAAGACTCCAGATCAAGCTTCTACAATAGCACTGGTGTTCTTCAGTCATCTCAAGAAGACTCGTCGGATCAAGCTTCCACAGCCCTGGTGATCTTCGCTACCCTCGAAAACTCGTCGGATCAAGCTATACAGCTCCAACGTCTTCATCAACATAACTCTCTAAAGCTTCAGCAGATATTTGCCAGAGTCTCAGCCCTTCCACATTTCGGATAACTTGTAACTATAGAACAGGGCATTCACGTGCTTCGTCCGTGACTAGTGATTGAACTTGTTATATTTTTAATACGACAATTTGTACGCTATTTTCGTTCTATATACAGACAATAAGTTTTTTTGCGCTCATTTATTCTTTTGTCTATTTACTTTATTGGTGACCACATCTACTTTCAACACTTTGAGTTTGGCTGAAGATGCCGCCACATATTGGCGACCACATCTTCAGCCAAACTACGGATGTTGTCCTTACGTGGCTTTCGAGTCCGCGAGCTGCCCGACCGAATTGGAGAGTTGAAGCTTTTACGTTGCATTGACCTTTCTCACACAACAATCCAAGTGCTGACCGAGTCAATTTGTGACTTGGTCGAGTTGCAATATCTACTACTTCGAGAATGTCGTGAGCTCAAGGAGTTGCCTGAGAACATCCACAAGCTGACCAAACTTCTCCACCTCGACATAACAGGCACAAATTGTTCCCTGAAGATGCCGCCACATATCGGTGATTTGACCAATCTCGAAATACTTTCCGACTTTGTTGTAGGTAATGACATCGGTCCAAACTTGAAGCAATTGGGACCCCTCAAGTGCCTTCAGCGAGGTTTGAAGATAAGTAATTTGCTGGCCGTAGACGACATTAAGGATGCAAGTGTTGCCAATCTACCTGGAAAGGAAGGGGTTCTGTACTTAAGCCTTCCTTGACTGGGGATCTTGTTCTGGAGTTTCAATGGAAAATGACCATCAATTCGAGCTCCTCCTCCAACATTCGCAACCTTCGGAAAATATCGAGTCCCTCACCATACATTACTATGGGGTGAAACAATTGCCATCCTGGTTTGATAATCCTCAGGTTGTGGAAGTGTAGATTCGCTGCCTCCCTTGGGACAACTTCCCTCCCTTGAAAGTTTGGACATAGTCCGTCTTGAAGCCCTCTCTTCGATAGGTGCCGAGTTTTGCGGGACCGAAAAGCCATATTTTCCGAAACTGAGGAGTTTGAGTTTCACAACCATGGAATCTTGGGTGAATAAGTTCTTCCATGAAGAAAACTTGAATGACCAGCCATTCCCCTGTCTCCACCAGCTAAAGATGTTGAATTGTACCAAACTGAAAGGAGGGTACAGTCTTAGACTTACATCTCTGATCGAGATTGATATTGATGGTTGCGATGGGGAAATGTTGAATTGTCTGGCTGTCATTACATCCATAACCAATATGGTAATTAAAAACATTCCCCAGCTTGTTCACTTTGATAGGTGATTCTAGAGCTCTTGGGTTTCACTAGAAGAGATGTGGATCGATGATTGTCCTCAATTTAAGTCATTCGTAGCCAGGGCTGGCTAGGAACTACTGCCCCATAAGCTGAAGGAACTAGAAATATCATTTTGTGGAAATAAGTAGTTGTGGAAATATAGTGAAGCTGCCAGATGATTTATCTAGGCTTACATCTCTGAAAAAGATGAGTATTCTTGATTGCAAGAAGCTATCTTCCTTCTCAAGCGAGGGACTGCCTGTTTCGTTGAGAAAACTTGGGCTTTACAACTGTCAGAGCCTCCCACAGTCCCTATTTGAACTTCTGGGTTCTCTCGAGGAGCTTACCCTAAGGGATCTCCATGGACTCGATAAGGGATATAGCTCCTAAAGGTAGTCCCGTCTCTCAGTCTCTGCGGGAATTGGAAATTGAGGAATGCACAAGCCTCACGACTTTGATTGACAGCTTGCAACACATGTCCGCCCTGTCCTATCTTTCTCTCGGAAATTGCCCAGAATTCATTGCCTCAAGACATGCTTAGCCTCTTATTCCTCGAGGAACTATCTATTAGATACTGGGAAGGCATCACGAGCCTCTCTGATCTTCCCTGTAACCTGTCCAGTTTTACACTTGACAGTTGTCCAAAGGTGAATAATTTGCCTCAAGACATACATCGCCTCTTATCCCTCAAGGAACTATCTATTACATACTGTGAAGGCATCACAAGCCTACCTAGAGGAGGATTGCCTCCGTATCTGGAATCGCTTGTGATTCGGGGTTGCCAAAAGCTGAATCAACCAATTGAGGAGTGGGGGTTGAGGGATCTCACCGCCATACGAGAACTGACCATTCAGGGAAGGATGGAATGGATGGACGAGATGGAAGTGTTTCCTCCTCCTCGTTCAGATGCAGACTGGAGTGGCATCCTCCCTTCATCCCTTGTTAAATTGATTATAAGGGAAATGGAGAAGTTTAGAGAGGGTGGGTGGGGGACTCAGACACCACCTCACCTCCCTTCAATATTTGGGAATTTATTATTGTGAGTGGATGAGATGGTTGCCGGAGGATGGACTCCCTGGAACATCTCTATGTTTTGAGATGTCCGCAATTGGAGGAGAAATGCAGGAAGGGGAAAGGGGAATATTGACATTTCCACCTCCGACTCATCCCACGAATTGAAATTAATTACATGGACCTGGAGCAATGGAATGTTTTTTTGTCGTTTCCTCATGTTTAAGAAATTATGAGAATATTTCACCCAAATCAAGCTCGTTATTACTTGTTATCAATATCTTAATAACTTAAATTTGGAAGATTATGACTTAATTTTCTCCTATTTTATTAATACCTTGTCGAATGTTTGATGCAAATGTTTGGTGCTTGGCTTAATATTTTGTTTGTGTGACTTGCAATTTTGATTTCGGTTGGACAATTTTGATTGGTGAAGGATGATGCCAAGGGTTGAATTTGTTGTCACGTGTGGATTATATCCTCCATTTTACCTGTCAAAGATGGTGTGGTTTGTGTTTGGGATTAGGCTTTTAGTTTCAAAATTATTTTTGTTTTATGTCTTATGGTTTTGAATTTGATTAGCATATGAGATAGTATAACTCATCTTTTGTGAAATAATTATTAGATTATTTATAATCTCTATTAGTCTAGTATAAGTGGTCTTATTTTTATTTATTTAATTTTACATATTAACTGTTATAACATCTTATTTTCTTTTAAGTAAATTTAGGGGCATTATGGTTTATGTTGATATAAAAGGGGTGATTTTTCCTAAGTATAACGTCACTTTTATTCTTCGTTGTCTAAGAGCTGTCTCTTATACACATCTAGATGTGTATAAGAGACAGAGTATAAGTGGTCTTATTTTTATTTATTTAATTTTACATATTAACTGTTATAACATCTTATTTTCTTTTAAGTAAATTTAGGGGCATTATGGTTTATGTTGATATAAAAGGGGTGATTTTTCCTAAGTATAACGTCACTTTTATTCTTCGTTGTCTAAGAGCTTGAAAGAGCCTGTTTAATCATCGAGCCAATTCCGTCTTTAAGAGAACGTCCCTTTGGAGCTGCAGACGGGTTGTTCTTTAGCTATTTCGTTTATTTCAGACTGTCAATAACACGAGGTCTGCAAGGGAAGTCGTGGGGCAGGAGCCTTATGCAGGTGGAGTGGTAGTCACCGGAGAGAAAGCCACGGGAGTCGATCACATGCAAGTAAAGTCACGAAGTTGTCTTCGTGCAGGTGTTAGCTGTCGGAGCGAATGCCACGGGCACAGCGGGAGTGTGCTACCGTGCAGGTTGTTGTTAATCAAACCGTATGTGTGGTTACTCACATTTCTGATAAAAGTGTGCATTTGTACTCTGGTACTCCCCTATTCTAATATCTAGTCATTACACTCTGACTAGGGTGGAGTGCTAGAGAGTGAACGTACACACTCCTTGTCGAACACACAATCATACACCATTTTGATGGTGGTTGGATCAAATCACATGATTAAGGAAAGTCGATAATGATTTCTTTCCATCTTGGTCAATAGTGGTCGTTAAGCAGCCATTCGTTGAACCTAGTCACAGCTTGGTGAAACTTGGAATTTGGGAAACAAAATTTCTAATTTGCTCCCTAGTAAAATCAGACACATTCATACACCATGTAACTAATCTTTATTGTCTATATGGTTGTCCAAAACCCGTGTGAATTGTATGAAGCTTTGAGGATCTGTGTGAGCTGTGTGGTCGGCGGGGAACGGAAGGTGCTAAGTGATCGCCTCGTTCTTACCTCTCGCAGCTGCGTGTGGGAGTGCCAAGGGCTGTGTGCCACCTTGGTCGCCGTGAGAGGGACTGTGTGTCTTCAGTGCGTTCAATGACCGGCTGGCGAATCGCTTGAGGGAAGCTAAGTGAATACCTGTGCTGAATTCAATAACCAGTTGCTAACCCATCGACAAGAAGCCGTTTTTTTTTCATATTTAACCTGTGTTGAATTCAATAACCAGTTCTCGAGCCTACGGAGTTTGAGGAGTTAGACACGCACTTGCGGGTGCGTGCCAGAAGTCTCGTGCCTGCAGGGTAGAGTAGGAGTTGGGAACGCCGCCGGAGTGGAAAGAGGTCCTCCCGAGCACAGGGGTGCTGTGCAGATGTCTAGACCTTCTGACGTAGAGGGACAGTAGAGCAGGTTGTGTGGGAGCCGTCGGAGTTGAAAATTTCACCTTAGGCACTAGGTGTGCAGTGCAGTGAGTCACGATTGTGGTAACCGTGCACTTCCGAACTGAGTGTACGACGAATACTGTGACTTCACTGTGTGAGAAGTCAGGTTCCGCTGAGTGAGGAACCAAACCTTTTCTTTTACTCTCTTTTTGTTCTAAGTGATTGTGGTTGTGGCTGTCACTTGAGTACTTACAGGCTCATCTTGAGAAGAGACATAAACTGTGTGGAAATCCTCTGCTGAGCTTTCAAGTGCCGAAGCATTCCTCTACTATGAATCAGAAACGGGTTGCTCATTGAGAAGTCGTTCTTCACTGTAAGGAATTATTTGTGAGAATTTATACTTTAACACAACGTTGTCTTTGTGCTTTGTTTGACAGGCTTACGTCTAAGCGACAACGTGCTATGTGGAAATCCTTTGACCATTCAACTGCTGAGTGTGAGCATCATTCTACTGGAAACGAGAGGACGTCCACTGTGTGAGGAGCTGATTGTTGCCCAGGAGGGATATCCTTTTGTGAAGGATTCTAAATCTCACTTGTTGAGATACCAAACGCCTAGTGCAAGGGCTTTTTGCACCCATTATTTTATATAGTAGAATTACCTCATTGGTAGAAAGTGGACGTAAGTCGATTAAGGCCGAACCACTATAAAATAATTGTGTCCCTTAAGATCGTGCTTACATCCATACGAGTATCTAACGATCAAAATCGTAACGCTTACAGCGAGCCGACCTCATATCTGAGTAACGCTTTATTGTGACACAGTACACTTCCGCATGTGGTGAGAAAGGGCAAAAAAGTGATAAACACTAATTCACCCCCTTTTAGTGTACATAAACAATCCACCAGTATGCATATCTAAAACAAACAAGTATCATAATTCTTAAGGCTCTAAATCAATCTCGTGCATTCCTATTCCGACAAGAAAACATTATAATTAATTGATCTTCGAGAAATATTATCGCATTCTTTAATTCATATTGCTTAATTGTTTTTGGTAAATTAAATTTAAATAGATTAAGTTTTCTCCTCTTGCACATCTATGCAGTAAAGGGGGGCTCAACGAGGTGGTATTATAACGAAACATTGATGATATTACTCAGTCCCGGGCGATGTTTTATTTCGCAAGATGGATATTGCACAACAATACACTAGTTCTTCTAGTGAATTATATCGCAATTAGTAACGCAGGAGTTGATGCAATCATGGGTTTTCTCAGCATCTGCGAAACAAGAGCCCAAGAAAGACTTTAAAATCGTCCGGCAAAAACAAAGTGTAAGCTTCAAAATGACACGAATCGGCCATTCTTGATTTTCTTTTTGGGGAATATTGAAACATACCGGTGCAACCGTTCATGAATTTAGAAGAAACGCATTCCGCTCCACACTGGATCTTCGGATCAGAAACTGGAACGTAAGAAGAATCGAGATCCGGGGTTGGCATCTTGCATCTGGCGCGTACACATCTATTGTAGCAGGATTCATAGGCACTTCCTTTACGGTCCACACATTTGAAGTGACATCTTCGCTCACAGTCTCCCGCAAAGGCCACATCGATCGAGTGCATCATTACCAGAATCGCAATCATCAACAGCGTCGACGCTAGCATCGATCTCTTAACAGCCATATCTACAGAAGCGATTTGTTTGTCTGTTGCTTTCTTTGTGAGATGTCGGTATCTGAAAGGCGCAGAATTCGTTTATATATATATATACAATTTTCCACATAAAAATAATGTAACAGATTTAAATGTTTAAAACGACATGAAAAATGGCTTCTTATTTATTATGCAAGTATCACAATAATATTTTATTGTTGTCAATCTACACGAGCTAAATTAATTATTTTATTAATAACCGGTTTTTCGATAGGTTAGCAACATATAAATAATTTAAATCTTTCTTAATGGCAGAAATGTTAGCGAATCGTTTTTTATATTAATTGCTCTATACATATTTATTGTTTACTTCAATTGCAGAAAATATTTTATTACAATATTTAAAAGTTAGCTAATCCCAACATAGATTTTGTTGATATTAATGGCAGCAAAGTTTTGGAATCTGAATGTAGAGCTTGGGATTCAAGATTTTTGTTAATATTAACGAGCAAGAAATAAAATGTTGTCATGTCCAAATAATAGTTGGGAAAAAATTCATGCAATATAAGTTTAACTTCTTTACCAACAAAGTCGAACTTCTAAAACTCAAATTTTGCGTATTATTTTTACATTTTCAAAACTATCTATCATATTTTGCACGACCTTTTTGTTTATCACATGCTAAAAAGTGATCGCACCTGGTTTCAATGATGTGTCATGTGTTGAATATGAAAATATATAATATGTCACCCTTTCACCTAAATGATTGAGCTTTTACGACAGTTGGCATTGACCACTGTACAATAGTATTATCAGAGTATCAGAGCCAGAGACGCCCAGGGCCAAAGAAACCCGCTATGCAACAATAGTTAAGCCTGACACAAACTTCTGTAATTAAGATATGTTTTTTAAAATAGGAAATCTATAGCAAAAACATTTTGTACATCATCTAATCATTAGGATGGAAAGGTATTATTATTTGTCAATGATTCTATATCTAGATATTTTAATGATTATTTAATTTTTAATTATGTTATTAATTCATATTTTTACTAATTATGAAAGTCATATTGTTACAAGGAAATCGCATGTCCCTGCAAAGGCCACATCCATGAACTCCGTTATTACCAGGATCAAAATCATCGACTGTGTCGACGAGAGTAGCATCGATTCATGGACACAGAAGAAATCATCGCCAACCGTCGTCACGATGATGCTTCTCGTGACGAGACCCGTCACCTCGGAAGTAGCTTGTACCAGGCCCGACGCTTCATGAGATGCATCGTTCAAGTACCGAAACAAGAATATGCAACTTGTGTCATTGTGCCTTGCCAATTGCCGCCGTGGAGGTCAAAGCAATGTAGACTGACTACCCACGATCGAATGAGCATCGGGAAGATGCTCATTCGATAAAACTAAAGAAATATTAATTATGGGCAAAAGTTAGATAAGGCGAGTTGAACTTAAATAAGGTCAACTTATGCACATGTAACCCGCATAGATGCTTATTATTTGATATCATTATTTACGGACTGGGCTAAAATATATTCTAACTCTAACAAAACATGTTTGGACAACCCTGAGATTATTATCGTTTATTCGATCGACGCCATACAGCTGGGAACTGACATTCCAATTCTTGTAATGAAAGTCATAGTGGGTAGTAGTAGATGGAAGAACACATTGTTCATCTTTGGCTTTCGTGATAAGGGAGTAGGGAGTTTTCGGAGAGAGGAGAGGATGGTGACAGTGGAACATGTCGAGCGTGTTCTGGATAGCCTACCCTGGTGGGGTTGCAATCCTGAACCAAGTGGAGCAGAAGCTGGGGCTGAATCCCGAGAAGCTACTGGCAACGAGGCACGTGCTGAGCGAGTACGGGAACATGTCGAGCGCGTGCGTGCTGTTCATAATGGACGAGATGAGGAGGAGGTCGATCGAGGGGAAGAGGGGGACGACTGGGGAAGGGCTGGAGTGGGGGGTGCTGTTCGGGTTTGGGCTGGGGCTGACGGTAGAGACGGTCGTCCTCCACAGCGTGGCTGTGGACGCATAGAAGAATGAAACAGAAGCAGCAGCTATCTGTTTAGTCAATAAATGTTTGTTCTAAATCACATGTGCTCGGCTGCATTTACTCAATAAATAACATGGAGTTGCGATCTCTGGTACGTTCAGACAATAAGGAACACAGAGACACGTGGCTCTCTGACCTCTGGGACGTTGTCTACCACTTGGAAAATCTGCTCAAGGCATGATGGACTCCTCGACTCCCCTCGAATCTTTCAAAATAAAAGGTTTGGATTTACTATTAATTTAAAAAAAGTGTGAAATAAAGTTTTAGTTTCATAAATTAATTGAGTATAGCTGGATTTCATATATAAATAGCTATTTCGCCACAACGAATTTGATCTATTCTCAACTCTACGTGAAAGTATTTTTATATTTTTAAATAGAGTTTTGATTCCCAAATTTTATAAAAAAAAGCTCACTCTATTCTAATGTCTTCCGTTCCATCAAAATTCCGTGGTGGTAAATTTTTCTCTCTTTTAATAGTTGTCGTCGTCTTCATTTGCTAATTATTTTTCATTTTAGCTAAAAATTAAAAATGAGTATTAATATTTACAATATATAAAAAAAGTCCGGTTTATAAAGCCTGAGCTCCTTAAAGTGTGGGGTTATGATGATCCAGTTACTTATCATGAGGCGATATCTTCTCAAGATTCAGGATTTGAAGCAGATCTTGTATATTACGGTTCAACTTATCCAAATCACATATACTTGAGTGGATAATACTTAAGTTTTCAAATTAACCTTTTACTACTGTGAGAATCTATCATAACCATAGTTCATATTGCAGATCACGCTTCGGCTGATCAAATATGACTGAAGGCAACATACTTAGGATTTAGCTGTAAATCAATGTTATGTGAGTAAGAGAAATCAAACCTTCCGCTTGACGAGTTCTAATATATGTATAAAGTCTAAATTTGGCTGAAACAATAATCCACACCTATTTCATCAACAATTTAGTAAAATCTGCCCAAACTAAACACAATACTTGTATCGTCATAACTTATGTAAGAAGATGTCTTCTAAAAACAAGTCCTACTTGGGTTCATATTTGAATTTCTTAGATATAAACATGTCAAGATAAGGTCATATATCAATTTAAAATGTCCACGACAATATATAACTGCGAAATCACTTAATGCTAAGAAGAAAAGTAGGATTTAATCTCTTTTTTGGATAGATCATGCGTTCCCTTTCCTACGTTTCCTGCGGTTATCATATTGAATGGTCATGTGTTTTGTTAGGATGTATGCCCCAAAGTCAAATTTCTAATTATATTGATGATTTGATTCGTCGGTGAAATATATGGAAGAAGCGGGGATATATATTTTGAGGTATATCGGGTATTATTAGGTTATTAAATTATTATTTTATTTCATCATTAAGGCCGATGATACTACAACAATCATGGAACAAATTGCGAGAGCATGGAGAATAGGATACAAAAGTTGAAAGAGTGTTTCATTACAGAGAGGGTGTGTGTTGATATATTCTCTTATCGGATTCTTCTCCATCTATGGATGTAGATCGATTTGGCCGAACCATGTAAAATATGCATCGCCTTATATTTCATCATCTTCCGATTGAGGACATATCCAATTTAAAATGATTTTTCTATTTAAATAAAACATCGTGACATTTAAAAAATAAAAAATTTGGAAGGGAATGAGAATTAGCTCTAAAATTTTATTACGAGGTGATAATTACTAATAAAAACTGAAACATCTAAAAATGGAGAATAAGAAATTAGGTTACAGAAGATAAACGTGAAGTTTAGAACTATAAAGTTTTTATTATCTGGATTTATTAAAGGCGAAATTGTAAAATCTATAAAAAAAAAAATAAAAGAAATAAGATCTAAGCTGATAAGGGTGTGAGTTTATATCTAAAAGAAAAAAATTTAAAATCAAATCAAGACAAATATCTGAAATGAAGTAATTTCATACAATTCATAAAAAATCATTCCATCATTTGACTTTAGACATTCAATTGGGATGACTTTAAAAGGAAGTGGTCGGCCACGTCAACTTGATCTAATCTCTGCAACAACAAAAAAATAAATATTAAGAGGTGAGGATGAGCCATCCTCCCAGCATATCCATCATTTTGACTTTGCCTATTGCGAATATAACTTCCTAAGAGAAGAAACGGATTTCCTCAAACTCATCTGCTCTCAACTCCTCCGCTGAGTATGCCCGGCATCTCCGACAAGCTCCGGGTATGGGCTGAGAACTACCGATGGATGATCCAAGCCGTGATGGATCCTGTGGAGGAAAACCAGATGTACAAGGTTCACGTGAACACGAACGTTACTTTCAAAATATATTTTAAAATTAACGATTCAACTCTTATCTTATTGTCAATGATTTAGTTAACGATATATTTACATTGTGATAATTTCAGAATTCAAATTAAATCATACTAAAGTATTTCAAAAATGTGATTTTGGAAAACGTTGTACACTAATGGAAGTTTCCTTTAGTAAAGTTTTCAGTTAACTGAAATATATCTATACAAAATATGTACAGTAACTTTCTACGAAAGAATAGTGTATATCATTAATAAAAGTTCCGACCATAAACTATCAATAGAGGGTCCTGACTACCAGGACTAGAAGCAAATGTGCTGTAGCAGCAAAGGCTTCTCCTTTTGTTGCCACAAGCTCAACCTATCCAGAGCCTTCTATTAAGGCATCTACCCTTGCTAGAGAAGGAGCTTCCTCCACACATTGTTGTCATGCATGACTGAGCTTTAACGCCAAGTTGATACACTCTCCAAAGAGTTTCGTATGATGCAGAACCAGAAGACCGGCCTCATTCACTCCAACAATCAATAGGAGAAGCTGCTGCAAGAATGTATTGGCGGTCCTATCATAGAGGTAGAGTGATCCTCTATATCTCTTTCTGAAAGATGTTAAAACTTTTGTTTTTTAGCTAGATACTATGCCTTTTATGGTTTGGTGGTATGGTTTTGATGTTTGTAGGTGCTATGACACCTTCTACTATCTCTCTTCTGCAAGTGCTTTGTACAATTGTTGTTTGATATTGCTAAATAAAACCAATATTTTCCACAATATCTACTACCGAAATTCTTCTGTCTTTCTCTTTTTGATGTGATGAAAAGGGGGAGATATTTTATTGAGGAAGAGAGAACTCGTTGAAGTTGAATACTCTTTGAAGCTCAACGCTTTGTGTTTATTTAGTGGGTTATAGAAGCTTTGTTAAGTTCATGTTGTTGACATTCTTCTCCAGGTTATGGAAGGGTTTCAATTTTGCCTACAGTACATAATTTGAAATATTATCATCTTCTAACAGGTTAAATACAGAAGCCGTGGGGTCTGTAGCATAGAACAAAATATGTTTTGTGTAAGAATGCTTTTATGCTCATATATTGCCTAAAGACTCTATGTCTTGGTACAGGAGCTATAGTGCTTCAAACCTTTATCATAAACCTGATGGTTCTGATCGAAGGAGCAAGACTCATACTAGCACCTATTTAGGGGGAGTTAATGAGTACTTTGTAAAAATAATTTCCCTCAAGGAGGTTTTGTCATCATAAAGAAGGGGGAGATTATCAATCATATTAGTGTTAATTAGACATGAATTTCTTACCAAAAAATAAATGGTGAGATCATATCTTTTCATTTTTTGGGACAATATATTTCTCACCTTGGAAGGTACTACTCGGTGAGGAGCCGATGAGAAGTCAAAGTGGGCAGTTGTGCAATGGGCGAGGACACCGTCTGATGAGGAGAACGTCCAAGCACTTGGTTACAATTGTTAATCAGCTAACTCTACAATCGTTAGTCATGCTAACCTATGCAAACTTGTAAAAGTGCATTACGTTCGGGTGCATGTGCTATAAAGGAATGATCCTATACATCACTAATATGTTTCGATTAGTATAACCACCAAAACATCTTGGGTGAGAGTGGACATAGGTAGTCTCTATCGAACTACTATAAAATCGTATCTTATTTACCCTTGTTTGCTAATTATTTCATAAGGGTTAGTCGTACAGAAGCCGCAAAAAGAAGGATAAATGCACAGATACAGAAGGTTGATAGACGAGTTACAGGAGGTTGTGCTATACTAATTCTGCTATACACGTCCTATTAAATCCGAACCTCTAAGGTTTTGAAAGTTGTTAAAAATCATTCCATTCTATTGGTCTGATCGACGACGTATACGACAGATCACTTCGGGTTTTGTTCGATAAACTCTATAGCTAAAAGAAATCTCACAAATGTTCTGTTCTCATAGGAGGTTAAGTCTTCCGCAGTAAAGTTACCATTTAGGCATTAATACTAATTCAGCCCCTCTTAATTTTAATCATTAGGCCAACAAAACACAATCAAATGAAAATTTTAAAATCAAATAAGATGAATATCTGAATTAATGAAATAATGTCATACAAATAATAAATAATCAAAAGAAGTTTGTTTTTTTGTTAGGAAACAATAAATCTTGATCTAATCTAAAACAAAGTCTAACGAACTTATTTTTGGTTTGTTTGTTTGTGTGGGGATGATAACTTGAACTTGATCTCGTCATCAAAAAAGAAAAGAGAAAAAGCAAAATTTAAGGGCTTTCCATCATTCGACTTTGGAAAATTTAATTGGGTTGACTTTAAAGGAAGTGATCGGCCACGTGAACATGTCTCACTGACTCATTGTTTGTTTAGGTGGAACTTGATGTAATCTCTGCATAAATAAAATATTAAGAGCGAGGGGTTGACCATATCCATCATTTTGACTTTTGCCATTGCGAATAACTTCCAAAGAGAAGAAAATGGATTTCCTCAAAACTCATCTGCTCTCAACTCCTCCGCTGAGTATGCCCGGCATCTCCGACAAGCTCCGGGGGGGTGTGGGCTGAGAACCTACCGACGATCCAAGGAGTGAAGGATTCTGCGGAGGAAAACCAGATGTACATACGATGTTCACATGACTCGCTGTAAGAAGGAATTCACAGCTAATCCACACGCAACCAATAATTACGTGATTTAAAACCAGTAATATTATATAGTTACGCTCCCTCACATCCATGCGAGAGCTGAGCAGCAAGGAAATATGGGGAAGTCTTTTTTGGGTCGTTTGTTATTTCTAGTGACAGTGGAAGTATTTTTTAATCACAAGGAAGAAAGTAAAGGGCATTGACAAACAACTAATCGAGTTTTCAAAATTCAACATTGCGAGTATAAAGTATTTATTAAGCAGTTAAGTTCGATTCAGGAAAAAATCTATAAAAAAAAAGACCTGGATGATTCATTTTTTCAAGTTTGGCCTGTCCGAATTATTATTGTTATTATTATTATTATAACATTTCCTTCCTACCTTTTATTTTGTTTTGACAATGAATTATCCAAGAATAGATGGATGTGATATGTACACTATTTCCAATTCATATCTTCAATTTCATAAATGAATCATGTCTTGACCGAGTTTGTGTTTGTAAATATAACAAATACACAACACACGACTCATTAAGATTATCGTGTTACGAATCAAAACTCGAGTCACGGACTTATTAAATTAACTAATCATATGGGTTCACCCTTCTCAGTAAATCTTTTTATAAAAATAATAAATATTAGAAAATGTCATCGCTGTAATTTAAAATTTTCAATTAATTTTATCATAGATTTATATACTTTTTAGCCTAGAAACTTTTAAGATTCAATATTAATTTCTGTCTATGTATTTCAAACAAAGCAGATTATCAACGAAAATGTATAATTTTGAAGGTTTATTTAGGCCATCAAGAACGGTTTCATTTATAATTATAAAATTCATAGCAATTAGTTCATCAAAGTTTTACCTGTTCTTCTTTAAGTATTCAAGACTGAAAACTAACGAAATGAGAGTGCTTCAAAAATATTTGTGGACCACAATAAAACAAAATATTTTGGCCGTGTGTGTGGCCTGTCCGATATTGCTAACAATAAACAAAGACTCAGACGATTCATTTATTCAAATTATCGAGTTTGGCCGGACCAAAGCAGTGAAATGAGTCCATTTCAAAATTATAAATAATGACTTGAAATGGGGCAAAGTCTTCATGCCGATTCATGGATGCCATTGATAGCGTCGAGCATGGCTTTCTTATGCGGTTTTAACGACAATGAATCATGTAGAAACTTTACAGTCTTTTTTTTTTTGTCAACATTATTTCCCTTTGTATGCTTTTTGATGGAATAAATTTGAACCGGGGATATGACCTCAAACGAATATAGGGAACACGAATTTTTAAGTAAATCATATTGTCCTGTTGATTGATGGTGTCCCTATGATTGAGTTTGGCCATTTGAAGGAACAATTCCACACACCCACCATTCTTTTCTTTTGTTTGGGATAAAAAAAAATTATGAAATCTCTATCTAATCTAATACAAGGCAATAAAGAAACACTTGGAAGATTAATTTCAATTATTGAGCAAGTCAGAGGGAATAATATTTGATTAATAAGATCACAAATGATTCTCTCGAACTCAAATCTTTATAAAAGTCTTGTAAGGTTGGGAAAAGTCTCTTCTTTCTTGTCAATTCCTTCCTCTTATTGAGTTTGCGCGAGTAATGGGTTTCCTCTCCCCTGTCTTCAAAATGATCGGTTCTCTCTTCCTCGAGTAGTATTCCGGGATCACTGGCATCTCCGATAAGCTCAAGGGGTAAGCTACCGACCATTCAAGCTCACTGGCACCTCTCGGCTCAGCCCATCCACCCTGAACTCGGATCATCACATGGCCGAAGAGATCGAGGAGGTGGGCCAAAGACCGGTTGAAATCCACAGCTGCATAACCATGCTTGGATTACTCCAGAATCTAACGGGCAAGGCTCCCAACAACGGGCCTCGTTTCCTCACCACTTCCTTGCCCGAGCCCAAGTTTGTTGGCAGGGAGAAGGAAATCGAGGTGTTGCTCGCTCGATTGACCAGAACCAAAGAAGCTAGCAGCTCCTTCCGAACATTTATTGCTGTTTCGATCGTGGGGATGGCGGACTGGATAAAACTACCCTGGCACAGGAGCTATACCACAAAGCAGGATTTGAAGTCAAAGCATGGGCTTGTGTTTCTGAGGTCTTTGACTTGGCCACCATCACGAAGAGTAGACCATGTTGCACCCTCTTCGTCTAGTGGGGAGAAGGATCTGAATCAACTTCAGAACTCTCTCCGCGAAAATCTTTCGGGAAAGAAGTTCCTCATTGTGTTAGTCTTGACATGATAGATTATCTTGGGCCTCCTCTCTGACAAAGCCCACAATAGGAGTAGAGTGTGAGAGAAGACGCGGCGCCCACGTTATAAAAGACGCGGCGCTCACACCAGGCTTGTGGCCCTAATCTACACGAACTACACGACTATTAGTGATCCCGAGATCAGAGGGAGTCCATGGTCCACATCTTCACAAGTCACGCGTCTGAAAGAATGGATTATCTCCGAAATCAGTGGAGTCTACAACCCACGTCCGCACGAGTGGCACGTCTTAGAGGACAGTTTGTTGACTCCGAGATCCACGGAGGTGGTTTAGATTAGAGGATCGTCAGAGGTCGTAACAGACCAGGTATAAAAGGGAGGAGATCTTCCTTGAAAAATTCTCAATCAATTCAGCAAATAGAAGCTTAATTTGCTAGTCACTCCTTAGTTGTTAGGATTCCCCGACCTGGGCCAAACTCTTGAGGTTTCATTGGTCTGTACCTCCACGGTTAGAGTGCGCAACCGTAGCTCCGATAGCCACACTCCGCCTTCACTTTCATCATTAGAATGAACAACCGTAGCTCTGGTAGCCAAATTCCACCTTCACTTCCACCATTAGAGTGAGCAACCATAGCTCTGGTAAGAAATCTCCGCTAGCATTCTACCGTCAGGACGAGCCACCATAGTCCCAGTACAAAATTCCGCCTTCGACTCCACCACCAGAGTGAGCAACCGTAGCCTTAGTATCCACATCCGCCTCTACATTCGACCAGACTCTATCCACCAAGCCCCGGCAGACAAGTTTCTCCATTCAGAGTCGCGAGTCTATGGCACTCTATTATCAAGTCCACGACGGCATTGCCCGGATTCTCAAGTCCATAGTGCTCAGTGCCAAGTCTACGACGTCCCCATCATCAAGATTCGCAAGACTGCAGCGTTCACCGGCAAGTCTACGACCTCGCCCCATTATCCTCTTAGTCTGCAGCGCCCGGTAGCAAGTCTACAACGTTGCACCGCCGTCCTTATTTTATTTTATGGCTGTAAGCACCTTTTACTTATTGTAAGACTCTGCATATTCAATTTAATCTATGTCATTTACTTACTGGTGACCACATCTAAAATCCTGTGACTATTATTACCAAATATTTCCGACGTGATCCGTTTTCGACGCGAACATTTGGATGACGTCTAGAACGATAAGTATGAAGAGCTCAAATCTATGCTTAAGCCCTTATATTCTGGGAGTAAAGGAAGCAGGATTACTACTCACTACAAGAAACCTCGAGGTCCCCAAATGGGTTGGAGATCCTGATCCAGTGAGGTTGGACATCCTGAAATTGGAGGATTGCGTATCTTTGCTCGCCTATCACTCTATTGGTGAGGAAAACTTTGAACGACATCATCATCTTCGGGATATTGCAGAGCAATTAGCGGAAAATTGTAAGCGGTTGCCACTTGCTATTAAATTGTTAGGAGGCATGCTTCGATTCAAATTCGATGAGAAGGAACGGAAAGAATCATTATCTCATGATATTTGGAGCAAAGAGGGAAACATTCTACCCGCATTGAAGTTAAGTTACCTCCACCTCCACGTCCACTTAAGGAGATGCTTCACGGCTAGCTCGGTATTCCCTAAGGATTACATGTTCGACCAGAACGAGGTAATTCGACTATGGATCTTACATGGTTTGCTTCAAAAAGGGACTGGTCAAACATACCAAAATGTGGGGATGGAAAATCTCCGATGGTTAGAAGCCGTCTCTCTATTTCGGGAAGTGAGGGATGACAAGTCTTATTATTCAATGAACGATTTGGTCAATGCCCTCGCAAACTCGATTGATGATGGCTCATAACTCTCCTCTGATGAGTACAAAGTTGGTTCCGGCTGTCATCGGAAGTTGTTGGGCAAAGTACGGCATGCATCAATTGTTACACAAAGACGAGAAAGGCGTGTTTCGAATAGATTTGATGTGTACCGTGAAATGAACAAGTTAACAACGTTTGGGCTTTCCAAGTTTCAACATTCAGAGAGCCAAATGTCAACGTCTCAGGAGAGGTGATATGTGACTTGATAATGAATATGAAGAATCCGAGGATGTTGTCATTAAGTTGCTTTCGAGTCCGAGAGCTGCCCGACCAAATTGGAGAGTTGAAGCTTTTACGTTCCATCAACATTTCTCACACCACAATCGAAGTGCTACTAGAGTCAATTTGTGACTTGGTCGAGTTGCAATCTCCATTACTTCGAGAATGTTGGGAGCTCAAGGAGTTGCCTGAGAACATCCACAGGCTGACCAGTCTTCTCTACCTCAACATAACAAGCACAAATCATTCACTATTCGAGACTACCAAGGCATCACGAGCCTCTCTGATCTTCCCTGTAACCTGTCCAGTTTTACACTTGACAGCTGTCCAAAGGTGAATAATTTGCCTCAAGACATGCATCGCCTCTTATCCCTCAAGGAACTATCTATTAAATATTGTGAAGGCATCACAAGCTTACCTAGAGGAGGATTGCTTCGAATTTGGAATCGCTTGTGATTTGGGGATGCCAAAAGCTGAATCAACCAGCTGGGGAATGGGGGGTTGAGGGATCTCCCCGCCTTACGAGGTTTGAGAATTGGGGGAAGGATGGAATGGATCATATTCCACCAACACCCACATCCTTTGACTAATATTCCCTTTAAGACTAAGAATAATTTACCCTAGTGACGAATCCCATGATGGCTTAGTTCTCATACCACCAACCACTACAACAATTTTATCACGATAACATTATATTTTATCAAAATAATCCTATTGAGATAGAATATTTTGACTTTCATTCTTTTCTGAATTTCCTTATCCTATTAAGTTTATTGTGACAAAATTTTATTAGTCGACATAAAAGTGGTTTTTGAGAAAGAATAAAATTGTCAAGTAAGCATCTCATTTGGCCCTATTGCTAAATTATTTATTCAAGTGTTCATTATATATTATGGAAAAGATAAATCATCAATATAAAGCTGAAAATTAATCGGTATTTCAAACAAATCAAAATATTATCGGACTCATTTCAAGTTTGGGCTTTCGGCCACGGTCCATGCCCATCGGCCCACAAAAATTACCAAGCTAGATTACGTCCGATCCAGTCTATCTCCCCTTCCCTTGATTTCCGTCTTAGGTTTTCTTCTGGTCAGCTAATACCTTTGACGTCGTCCTTGCCAGAGTTCTCGAGATGGATCCTTCTTCCCATAACTCCACCGAGCTACAGCACCTCATCTCCGTAAGTCGCTGCTATGTCCTCTCCCTTCGCGTGATTGCTTCTCTTCGGGTTCAGTTCTTCTTTGCCCTTGCTTTGGATGCCGGTCGAGTAATTGGGTTTTTGGTGTAAATGGGTTTGTGGGTTGTGCTTGGTATGCTATTGGGAAGATTTTTACGGGCATAGGTTATATCTCATGAACCACAACGTATGATTTTTTACGGGCTTCCGAAAGTTATGGGCTTGGATTTCATCTTTTAGTTGGCTTTGGGCCCATAATCGGTTCCAATTGAAAATTTTAAAAAATCCAAATACTGAATCAAAATACCGAAATAATTTTGGTATTTAAAATATTGGAATTCGGTTCCTTATTTGGAAGACAAAATTAGAATTTTGTGTACGCGTGCCTTCCAGCATAGCACGCGCATAGCGGTTCTGACGACACGAAGATCCGCACCCACTCCCCAAGGCCCAACCGATCGACGTCACGACTCGAGCGTCGGACGCTGCGGAAGGGAATTGGGTGATCTCTCCCTGGGTTCCAAACTGCGCCTGCTTGGGCTCTCGCCGACTGTCTCTGTTTTCCTAAGAGGCGGCATGCGAAAGGCGGAGCATGATCCGAAGAAGGAACATTTGGGATCGTCAGTTCCTCATCCAAAATGGCTCCTTAAAAAATTTGTTGTTGTTTATCTTAGGTGAACTATACGGAGTCGTCACCGACTTTATTTACAAAATCTGTTTACGTCGGGAAAAACAGTGATTCGAGGATCCTTAATTACTAACTATTTCATCTAAACATGCGAAAATGTGGCGTTTGTTCTAAAATTTTGCTTTTGGTTACCGAGTGTTGGACCCAATCCGGGCATGACTTCGGACTCATGTCAATATTATATGAGCGTTGGACCCGATTCGATCTTTTCTGGGCCCAAACTCATGTGTGTTTAGCAAATAGCATGGGACGATTAACCTATCGGCCTAAGGCATGCTGACAAACACAGACAATTATTGAGATCAAAGGGAGCAGGGAACGGTAGTGATCGTGGTCCTATGCACTTGGGCCCACGACCCGTTACATGTGGAAATAAAGAAAACGGGAGGCCCGTACCTCCCTCATGTACCTGAGGCCCACCGGGATGGATTTAAATCGGTCGGGCTCGGCCGCTTTCGAGATGTGCTTCCACCATGGGTTTCCTGGCGTGCATCCAGTCTTCGAAATTTGTTTTGTCGAACTCCCCCTCCTAAATCGATGTCAATCTTCAGATGCCCAGGAAGGGACTCTGATTTTGGCTGAGGAAATGGATCGTCGAGAGATGCCAAGTGATTCGTTTCCTTGGGGTGTACCAACGCATAGAAAGAAAAACATCAAACAACAAGAATGCTTCCCACGGGTCTGACCGTGAGAAGCTCAAATAAGGGGCCTGGAAGAAAGAAACGACATCATATGTGTTTTGGTTCTCTAGACGACAAGGTAAGCGACCTGTTCGAATTCCCAGAAGATCGTTGTTTGCCTGTGCGACGCCTACTATGCTGGTGCAACTTCAAGGCCTTGAGGGCATGGATCTGAGATGGTGACGCTGGAGGTTGCTTGATGCAGGGGGGAAGTGTCTGTGTGGGAGTGTTAAAAAAAAAGGTGTCAGAGGTCACATGCAACGAGTTCAAAAAAAATACGAAAGGTGGTCAGCCATGTTCTAAATTAAGAGATGGCCGATTGAATATGGAAAAAAAAAATCGAAACAACTCACCAAGGAGTAGCCTCGCCCCTGGATGGCCCAGTGAGGAAGAAGGACGTCGTGGAGTCCGTTTGGAGGAGGCTGCCTTAGAGCCGGTCCTTATCCATTATTAGATTGTGGTTGTGACAGGATGCAGGTCAGATAGGAGGACGTCGGGTGGCTTTGGTTTTGGAGAGGGAGAGTCCTTCGCTCTAGTGTATGTGTATATGTCATGAGATTTTTGTTTTCGGTTATATGTGGAGGAATTTGTTTGACCGGGCTTATGTAATGGGTTAAAAATTATTAATTTCTGACCCACGGAACAATTTGTGGTATTAAGGTTTGGAATTTAGAATTTCGGTATTTGATTTTATTCGAGTTTGGAACACCGAATGCTCACCCCTAAAATTGTTAACATAAGCATCTATTCATATTTTTTAGATGAAAAAATAAAATTATTGTAGACACTAAAATTTTGTCTATAATCAGGTTTTATAATATTGTGCCTAATAGACAAATCCTTGAAAATAGCCTCACGGGCTATAAATTCAATGTCCATCAAGAGATATATATTTTGGGTTAAAAAATAAAGGTCAAATTATCAATTCTATCCCAAAGTTTGGCAGTTTTTTCCGATCAACCTTGAACCTTTCAAAAAATCATCAACATCGTAACATTTGGCCATTATATTAATTTTAACCAACGTTAACCGAATCAGCTGACGGAAGTCTACGTGGGCCCTCTTGGCACGTTACTCCGGGGATATGTTGTTGAAGTCGTCGGGGCTATTTGCTTAATCCGGCAACACTTATATAGCTTAATGAAGTTATCGGGGCTTGTGGGGTTGATCCAACAACACTTCGATAACTTGATGAAGTCGTAGGGGCTTGATAGAAAAAAAACTTGGGGGAGTTGTTGTTGTTGACAATGAGATATAGTGTTCGTCGAAAAGCATAGCGCTAGGAGAATATAGTCATCCCGTTATGGGTACTTTAGAGATAAACCCACCAGAGGAGCCTTCAGAAATATACCCGCAAGAGGAGACTTCGGAGATAAACCCGTGAAAAGGGCGTTTGAAGATAAACCCACAGAAGGAAGTGTGACAGTTTATCTCTGAACGTTCCATAAACCTTCCCCGGAATTTAATGAAAACCCCAAAATATAATTATAATATCACATCCATACCCAAGAGCGAAAAACTTAAAACATTTGCGAGAGGGTGGGCACAATACAACGTAGGAATGAGGACATCCTGGTTGAACTTGAACTCTTAGACACCCTTCCTAGTGATAAACAAAGGACCACAATTCAATTAAGTACGTTTAGTTTAGATACTTCATATTGCGGTTTGGATATAACGTAATGAGATGCCGTGTCGGATAAACCCTCACCGGCATCAAATTCACTGGTTCCCTAATGCCCAGGTGGTAATGGAGGTCCTCTGATATCGTCTAACTCCAGGAAGTCACCTTCAGAGATGATGCGGGAAGCATCCCGGTTCACGACTCTCATGAAGGGACAATTGTTCGCGTTTTGTGGGAAGCCACCGAAGGGAAATGGTTCCCCAGTCTGTTATAAAACAAAATCTTAATGTCTTATGAAAAGACTTTGATTGAATGGCAAAAGGCATCGAGATTAGGACGAACCACATGATTACGAGGAACTTGCCCGATTCTGCATATTGAAACCGGTCCCTGCACACAAAAGAGCCCAGTTAGATCTCCAAGAGTTGGAAAGTTGACGTGTTTTTAGCATGAATCCCGTTACTTACCCTGGATAAATTCTTGGAATACTGTATCATTATCCAATCAGTCTCCTGGTTGTCCCCTTGATAGAATGCCCAGATGGTTTCCTTCCATGTGACGGGCGATCCCATAAATGTGATAGGGTGAGGCTCTTCTTTCTGCTTCCAAGACGTCGCTCCCTCACCTCTGTTATCTCCTGAGCGGACGAGGTACCACGTATCCTCTGATGTATGAAAAATGAAACCACCAGGGTGGATTAGCAAGCTTTCTTTAGGACTCATCCGACAGGGCCCTGTACTGTAAAAAGTATTCGGTTCAGCACAGATCATGCATGCATACCTCTCAAGTCTTCCGGTCGGTTCAGGAGGGGGTTTATATTGACTGTGCCAGGGCATCTGCAGAACATCGGTGGCATGGATGGAAGAGGAAGTCCGTCTCGTGAAGATGGTTTGGGATGTTTCGTCTCGCATGATATCTTATTGATGCTGGACTGGTACATATATTGCTCTAAAAGGGGAGTATCATCCCATGTGAGGAACGCACGATTTCCCCTTGGGCATAAAGCTTTGAGAAATCATTTCGGCAAAAGCTTCCATGCGCCTGTAGGATTCGCTGTTATCCACTTGAAGTGGCATCTCCACTGAACCTGACGATATCGTAGTCGGGCTTGCGTTCATTGATGATATTAATTGTGACGCCATGGTATGACAAAATCTAGTAGAAAGAAACCGCGACCAGGAAACTCAAAGTGCAGGAACTCACTCCCACGATTCCCGACACTTCAGTTGTTATTTAATTTGGGAAAATCCAAAGAATAAGATTCCCTTGACTGATGCTTATCTCCTTTTTTTTTTACTAGATTCAATACAATGGAAGGACCGAATAATATTTAGCCTTAGAATCGAATGTGGTGGAGATGGCAATGAGTAAGTATTTGGTTTACAATATTAGATTTTAATTATGGGTTGTGAAGAGGTTATCATAGCTTAGTTGCTCGATCACGTTGGTTCGAAAAATAATTTGATAAATAGGTCGATCAAACTTATAATTCGTGGACTACTGCTAAGAACTCTGAAATTTTTAATATCCCGATTTAGTTTGGGGTACTCTTGCTTTCCTCCCTCCTATCCATAATGAACTGAAAGTTACGACATTCAAATTTACACATTCACCCTGGTAAAAAACTCTTTCGTCATAGCCAAGTGTCCTACCCGAATCGAGTCTGAATTAGTTGATGCAACGTTAAATGAAGTTAACACAATACTAGTTATTATCACCATCATCATGGTCAATCTTGATCTTTACCATAAGACAGGGACGGTTGTCCCTTTAGTTAAACTTATTAATTATTAAATTATGATTAATTTTTTTAATGTTCATAAATAAAGCTTAAAGTAAATTTTTATATAATATGAAGTATTGGACTACGAATCTCTTAAATGTAAGAAAATAAAAACTTTGACTGAATATAATACACAACACTAAAATATATATGATTATGTGATGACAGGCATCATCTCGAAGAACGCAAAGCTTAGCCATAATTGTTAGAGTTTGTGCGCGTCGATTTCCACTTCAGTCCTTTGGATTGTGGGTTCATATTCTTCTTGACTCCACTCTTGAATTTCTTTTTCGTTTACCTTTTTTTGCTCCTTCCACTTCACTCTTCTCAACTTAATTAATCTTTTTTTATTGATTTGGGTGGACCAAATCCATCGAATTTCAATGAAAAGTTTTGCACGTCTTCATTATCACTCGGTTGTTTGGGCTTCATGAATATTCCAACCAAATGCTCACACGGTTCTCAAGTGTATCTCGAAAACATAACTCGTTATGACTTGATCACTTATCGAGAATCTCTCGAGTCCCACATTTTGAGTTACTTTCTACATCTCATTTCAATTAACTTGTGGTTTCATATAAAAACTCTCTATTTCATGATGCCTGTGTGACGGAGTATATGGCCGACATGACTCTTCCACGAAGATTTCCATCGAACGTCACTTTCATGATCCCTATGTGACGGAGTATATTACACTTTTTGCAATCACTCCAAACACGCCTCATCTCTTCCATCTCGTTATCAAACTCCAAATACGTCACTACTCCAAACAGTTTCTGGATTTTCGCCATTCTGATTTTTACATTTCACGATTTTTCGTCTCCCCCACTGTGGTCGCCAAAAACATATCCATTTACTTTACGCAACACATATCGAATTGTGCACACGGGGGGGCTGTTTTTTGGTTTTGTGGTCGCGTAAAGGAATAAACAAAAATTCGATGGAAACAAACGAAATACTTGTATTACAAATAGTCTTACACATTGAGTGTCATACTTACAACCATGATGAGACCAATGAAAAACGATGAAAAGAAGAATGGTGGGCTGCTCCGGCAACGTGATGTGATGGACGGCTACGGCAGGCTCCTTTACTAAAGACTTCCTTCTAAAGACGGAAGGTTGACAGTGTCGAGAACAAGGCAATTCAGGACGTAGCGAACGGTTTCCAGACATTTTCAGGACGCTGGAAAAGAGGGCATAGACAATTAACCAACTTTGTCAAATTTGGACTTATGAGTTGATCGTATGAGCCTGAGTAGTTTCAATCCTTTTATATGTTCATTTCAACTTTTAGATCATCAAAGACGTGGGATCAAATTGGGGAGTTACACCATATTGAGAATCCAAGGTAAACCCTGATTTATAGGAATTTAATGCATATCGTGGTTGAATGGTAACTTAATTGTCAGCCCACAAAATGTTTTCTGTTCTTGAGATACATCTACACTACATCTCGAGTTTAGTCCCTTTTGTCATCAATTAATTTATGTTCGATATAAGAAGTCCCCCTCGAGTTGTTTTCCAAATCCCCATATTTTGGACTTCAACTTTGAATCTCAAATAAATGGCCCTTCCTTGACAAATCATCACTTCCACCATCAAAGTGAGCAACCGTAGCTATGGTAACAAATCCCCGCCAGCGTTCCACCGTCAGGACAAGCCACCATAGTACCAGTACAAAATTCCACCTTCGACTCCGCCACTAGGGTGAGCAACCGTAGCGTTAGTATCCACATCCGCCTCTACATTCGACCAGACTCCGTCCACCAAGCCCCAGCAGACAAGTTTCTCCATTCAGAATTGCGTGTCTACAGCGCTCTATTATCAAGTCTACGACGACATTACCCAGATTCTCAAGTCCATAGTGCCCAGCGCCAAGTCTACGACGTCCCCATCATCAAGATTCGCAAGACTGCAGTGTTCAGCTTCAAGTCTACGACCTCGCCCCATTATCCTCTTAGTCTGCAGCGCCCAGTAGCAAAACTACGACGTTGCACCGCGGTCCTTATCTTATTTTTATGGCTGTAAGCACCTTTTACTTATTGTATGACTCTGCATATTCAATTTAATCTATTTCATTTACTTACTTGTGACCACATCTAAAAGCCTGTGAGTATTATTACCAAATATTTCCAACGTAATCCGTTTTCGAAGCGAACATTTGTATGACGTCTGGAACGATAAGTATGAAAAGCTCGAATATATGCTTAAGCCCTTATATTCTGGGAGTAAAGGAAGCAGGATTACTACTCACTACAAGAAACCTCGAGGTCACCAGATTGGTGTAGATCCCGATCCAGTGAGGTTGGACATCCTGAAATTGGAGGATTGCGTATCTTTGCTTGCCTATCACTCTATTGTTGCGACATCATCATCTTCGGGATATTGCAGAGCAATTAGTGGAAAAGTGTAAGCGGTTGCCACTTCCTATTAAATTGTTAGGAGGCAAGCTTCTATTCAAATTCGATGAGAAGGAACGGAAAGAATCATTATCTCACGATATTTGGAGCAAAGAGGGAAACATTCCACCCGCATTGAAGTTAAGTTACCTCCACCTCCCCGCCCACTTGTGGAGATGCTTCACGGCTTGCGCGGTATTCCCTAAGGATTACATGTTCGACCTGGACGAGGTAATTAGACAATGGGATCGTACATGGTTTTGCTTCAAAAAGGGACTGGTCAAATATACCACAATGTGGTGATGGAAAATCCCCGATGGTTAGAAGCCGTCTCTCTATTTCAGGAAGTGAGGGATGACAAGTCTTATTATTCAATGCACGATTTGGTCAATGACCTCGCAAACTCGATTGATGATGGCTCATACTTCTCTTCCGATGAGTACAAAGTTGGTTCCGGCTGTCATGGGAAGTTGTCGGGCAAAGTGCGGCATGCATCAATTGTTACACAAAGACGAGAAAGGCGTGTTTCGAATAGATTTCATGTGTATCGTGAAATGATGAAGGTAAGAACGTTTTCGGCTTTCCAAATTTCAACATTCAGAGAGCCAAACGTCTACGTCTCAGGGGAGGTGATATGTGACTTGATAATGAATAAGAAGAATATGAGGATGTTGTCGTTAAGTTGCTTTCGAGTCAGAAAGCTGCCAGACCAAATTGGAGAGTTGAAGCTCTTACGTTCCATCAACCTTTCTCACACCACAATCGAAGTGCGACCAGAGTCAATTTGTGACTTGGTCGAGTTGCAATCTCTACTACTTCGAGAATGTTGGGAGCTCAAGGAGTTGCTTGAGAACATCCACAGGCTGACCAGTCTTCTCTACCTCGACATAACAAGCACAAATCATTCACTATTCGAGACTACCAAGGCATCACGAGCCTCTCTAACGTTCCCTGTAACCTGTCCAGTTTTACACTAGACAGCTGTCCAAATGTGAATAATTTGCCTCAAGAGATGCATCGCCTCTTATCCCTCAAGGAACTATCTATTAAATATTGTGAAGGCATCACAAGCTTACCTAGAAGAGGATTGCTTCGAATATGGAATCGCTTGTGATTTGGGGATGCCAAAAGCTAAATCAACCAACTGGGGAGTGGGGGGTTGAAGGATCTCACCGCCTTACCAGGATTGAGAATTGGGAGAAGGATGGAATGGATGGATGAGATGGAAGTGTTTCCTCCTCCTCGTTCAGATGCAAACTTTAACGGAATGATTCATGTGTCAAGAGCCCTGTTCACGTAACATGACGATATTAGTTTTAAAGTTGTTTGTTTGTTTGATCATATGTAACTCTCATTCCTATAAATATGAGAAATCTGAAAATGAGTGTAACAATTTTTCATTTTCCCTTCCCGATCTCTCTTGCTATTCTATCGTTCTCGTTCTTTTTATTCGTTCACAGCTCATTATTGGTATGAGGCTCTTCCGAGATTCTATAAGGAATCAAAGATATATTTAAAAAATATATAAAATATATTTTCGGTGGAGCTTGATGATTCATGTGCCCAATAAGAAATCGTCAAGAGTCCATCCACCGGAGTGACTCATGTAACCTGCCATAGCTTGAGAACATATGATGTCTTCGGTAAACTTACTCCGGAGTGACTCACGTTTGATTACGTCAATAGAATAGGACACGTGGCAAACCAGTAGAGACCAACTGAAGCACGATGTCCCTGGCTCCTACAAAATAGATTCTGTCGTGCACACGATATAAAAGACAATCTCTAACTGAATAACCGTAATTGCAAGATCCTAGGAACATAAAANTACGTTCCATCAACCTTTCTCACACCACAATCGAAGTGCGACCAGAGTCAATTTGTGACTTGGTCGAGTTGCAATCTCTACTACTTCGAGAATGTTGGGAGCTCATGATCGGTTCCAATTGAAAATTTTAGTTGGCTTTAGGCTCATGATCGGTTCCAATTGAAAATTTTAAAAAATCCATATACTGAACCAAAATACTGAAATAATTTTGGTTTTTAAAATATTGGAATTAGGTTCCTTATTTGGAAGACAAAAAATTAGAAGTTTGTGTACGCGCGCCTTCCAGCCTAGCACGCGCATGGCGGTTCGGACGACACGAAGATCCGAGCCCGCTTCCCAAGGGCCAACCGATCAACGTCACAACTCGAGCGTCGGACGCTGCGGAAGGGAATTGGGTGATCCCTCCCTGGGTTCCTAGCTGGGCCGGCTCGGGCTCTCAGCGACTGTTTCTGTTTTCCTAGAAGGCGGCGGGTGAAAGGCGGAGCATGATCCGAAGAAGGAATTTTCGGGAGAAATCGGGAGCGGCTCGTGTCGTCAGTTAATCCAAAATGGCTCCTTAAAAAATTTGTTGTTATTTATCCTAGGTAAACTATACGGAGTCGTCACTGACTTTATTTACAAAATCCATTTTAGTCGGGAAAAACAGTAGTTCGAGGATACTTACTTAATTACTGACTATTACATCTAAACATGCAAAAAGGTGGCATTTGCTCTAAAATTTGGCTTTCGGTTAATGGATGTTGGACCCGATCCGGGCATGACTCCGGACTCATGTCAATGTTATACGAGTGACCTGATTCGATCTTTTCTGGGCCCGAACTCATGTGGGCTTAGCAAATAACATGCGATGATTAACCTACTGGCTTAAGGCATGCGGAAAAACACAGACAATTATTGAGATCAAAGAGAGTGGGGAAGGATGGTGAACGTGGGCTTATGCACTTGGGCCCACGACCTGTTACATGTGGAAATAAAGAAAAACGGGATGCCCGTACCTCCCTCATGTTCCCGAGGCTCGCCGGGATAGATTTAAATTGGTGGGGCTCGTAATTTGAGGCCGCTATCGAGTTGTGCTTCCACAATGGGTTTCCTCACGTGCATCCAGTCTTCGAAATTTGTTTTGTCGAACTCCTCCTCCTAAATCGATGTCAATCTTCAGACGCCGGGAATAGGACTCTGATCTTGGCTGAGGGAATGGATCGTCGAAAGATGCCAAGTGATTCTTTTCCTTGGGGTGTACCAACGCATAGAAAGAAAAACATCAAAACAACAAGAATGCTTCCCATGAGTCAGACCGTGAGAAGCTCAAATAAGGGGCCTGGTAGAAAGAAACGGCATCATATGTGTTTTGGTTCTATAGACGACAAGGTAAGCAACCCGTTCAAATTCCCAGAAGATCATTGTTTGCCGGTGCGACGCCTACTATGCTGGTGCAATTTCAAGGCCTCGAGGGCATGGATTTGAGTTGGTGACGCTGGAGGTTGCTTGATTCAGGGGTGAAGTGTCTGTATGGGAGTGTCTGTCTCCGGCGGGGCTCAGTTTTACATTCCCATGTCACATGTAACGAGTTCAAAAAAAATACGAAAGGTGGTCAGCCATGTTCTAAATTAAAAGATGGCCGATTGAATATGGAAAAAAAAAATCGAAACAACTCACCGAGGAGTAGCCTCGCCTCATCCATTGTTAGATTGTGGTTGTGACAGGATGCAGGTTAGAGAGGAGGGCGTCGGCTGGTCAGGTGGCTTTGGCTTTGGAGAGGGAGAGTCTTTGGCACTATTGTCTGTGTTTATGTCGGGAGATTTTTGTTTTCAGTTGTATGTGGAGGAATTTGTTGGACTGGGCTTATGTAATGGGTTAAAAGTAATTAATTTCGGACCCACGGAATTATTTGAGGTGTTAAGGTTTGGAATTTAGAATTTCGCTATTTGGTTTAATTCGAGTTTGGAACACCGAATGCTCACCCTAAAATTGTTAACATAAGCATCTATTCATATCTTTTAGACGAAAAAATAAAATTATTCTAGACACTAAAATTTTGTCTATAATCGGGTTTTATAATATTATGCCTAACAGACAAATCCTTTAAAATTGCCTCGTGGGCTATAAATTCAATGTCCATCAAGAGATATATATTTTGGGTTAAAAAATAAAGGTCAAATTATCAATTCTATCCCAAAGTTTGGAAGTTTTTTCCGATCAACCTTGAACCTTTCAAATAATCATCACACATCGTATCATTTGACCATATATTAATTTTAACCACCGTTAACCGAATCAGCTGACGGAAGTCTACGTGAGCCCACTTGGCACGTTACTCCGAGGATATATTCTTGAAGTCATCGGGGCTATGTGCTTAATCTGGCAACACTTATATAGCTTAATGAAGTCATCGGGGCTTGTGGGATTCATCCAACAACACTTCGATAAGTTGATGAAGTCGTATGGGCTTGATCGAACAAAACTTGCGGGAGGCGTTGTTGTTGACTATGAGATATAATGTTCGTCGAAAAGCATAGCGCCAGGAGAATATCGTCATCCCGCTAAGGGTACTTTGGAGATAAACCCGCCAGAGGAGCATTCGTAGATGTACCCGCAAGAAGGGACTTCGAGAATGTTGGAAGCTCAAGGAGTTGCCTGAGAACATCCACAGGCTGACCAGTCTTCTCTACCTCAACATAACGAGCACAAATCATTCACTATTCGAGACTACCAAGGCATCACGAGCCTCTCTAATCTTCCCTGTAACCTGTCTAGTTTTACACTTGATAGCTGTCCAAAGGTGAATAATTTGCCTCGAGACATGCATCGCCTCTTATCACTCATGGAACTATCCATTAAATACTGTGAAGGCATCACAAGCTTACCTAGAGGAGGATTGCTTCGAATATGGAATCGCTTGTGATTTGGGGATGCGAAAAGCTGAATCAACCAACTGGGGAGTAGGGGGTTGAGGGATCTCACCGCCTTACGAGGATTGAGAATGGGGGGAACGACGGAATGGATGGATGAGATGGAAGTGTTTCCTCCTCCTCGTTCAGATGCAAACTTTAATGGAAGGATTCATGTGTCAAGAGCCCTGTTCACGTAACATGCCGATATTAGTTTTAAAGTTGTTTGTTTGTTTGATCATATGTAACTCTCACTCCTATAAATATGAGAGATCTGGAAATGAGTGTAACGATTTTTCATTTTCCCTTCCCGATCTCTCTTGCTATTCTATCGTTCTCGTTCTTTTTATTCGTTCACAGCTCGTTATTGTTACGAGGCTCTTCCGAGATTCTATAAGGAATCAAAGATACATTTAAGAAATATATAAAATATATTTTAGGCGGAGCTTGATGATTCATGTGCCCAGTAAGAAATCGTCAAGACTTCATCCACCGATGAGAAATCGTCAAAAGTCAATTCATGGGGTTTCCAGGCCGCTCCATCTCGACTGACTGATCTCAACCCATCGGACTGTTTACTTCAACATGATTGTCCAATCCCGACTTCACCTTTGCCGGTTTAATGTACATCCTGTCTTGTCGACTGGAACATCTTCTTGACCTCGAAACCTTCTCGACTCCGAAACCTAGGAGAAGACACTGTACATTTGTGTAGTAGAAACCGCTCCAAAGATGTGTAGTGTTACCAGGTGAAATTGCTCAAGGACGAGTAGTGGTGCCAGAGAAAACTACTCCCGGATCATGCCGTCGTGAGAAAACTACTTTGGCCCATACGCTACCAACGGCGGTCTTTGAGAAAGGGGATTATGTGGCCTACCTTCTCACAGAGAAAGTAATCCCTATATGCATTTCAGAATTCGTTGATCCCGACAAAAAGCTTTGTTTTCCCTCCATGGGTAAAATGACTGAAATGTCCTTTCCTTATCTCACCTTCAAAGATGACGGGGGAGGCCTCCCGGTTCACGGCTGTCGGGGAGGAGGCAGTGCTGTCATATAAATTTTAGGCTCCGTCTCAATGGTTCGAGGAGGAGAAGACTCATGAACGCTACTCGAGGAGCGCCTCTTGAGCAAGGACTCAAAACAAATATCATTCGAGAAGCACATCTCGAGTAAGTCTCATGTAACCTGCCATAGCTTGAGAACATATGATGTCTTGGGTAAACTTACTCCGGAGTGACTCACGTTTGATTACGTCAATAGAATAGGACACGTGGCAAACCAATAGAGACCAACTGAAGCACGATGTCCCTGGCTCCTACAAAATAGATTCTGTCGTGCACACGATATAAAAGACAATCTTTAACTGAATAACCGTAATTGCAAGATCCTAGGAACATAAAAGGCAGAAAAAATAAGGAGAAACACACGATCAACTCCATAAGTCCTAATTTGACTAAGTTGATCTAGAATCTTTGCTCTTTCCACAACTTCCTGAAAACGTCCAGAACCCAGTATCCATCACTCATTACTACCTTTGTCACTCTTACCACATCCGACCATCAATCCATCAAGGAAGATTCCATTAAAGGAGTCTGCTATAGCCATCATTTGTCCATCGCCAACAGTCTGCCAGTGTTTTTTTTTCTTTTGTCCTTTTACTCATGTCTATAAGTGTTGTAAAAACTCAATCTTTATAATTCAGTACTGTTCAATTTCAATTCAAGTATTGATTTCTTGTTTAATCTACGTATTTTTATTTTACAGCGATTACAATATCTGTAAAATTCCATACGTGTCGCAGGAAACATAATTATACGCCAACAGTTATTCGCGTTGTTTGGGAGAAAAATCCAATGAATGCTCGCCCCAATATCAAAACGGCTGAGGACGAAAGTCGGATGAAAGATAATATATTTTGTTCCTCCAAAATTTCCATAATGCAAGATTGACAAAAAGCTCACGTGGAGAGCAAATTGTGCACTTGAAAAAGAGACAGGGATCATAATACAACACACTTTGAGAGCATTTCGCTAACAGTTGCATCATATTCCACCCACATCCACGCGTAACAGTTACATCATATTCCACCAACACCCACATCCTTTGACTAATATTCCCTTTAAGACTAAGAATAATTTACCCTAGTGACGAATCCCATGATGGCTTAGTTCTCATACCACCCACCACTACAACAATTTTATTATTCACCTATAAAAAGATAACATTATATTTTACCAAAATAAAACTATTGAGGTAGAATATTTTGTCTTTCATTTTTTTCTTGATTTCCTTATCCTATTAAGTTTATTGTGACAAAATTTTATTAGTCGACATAAAAGTGGTTTTTGTGAAGAATAAAATTGTCAAGTAAGCATCTCATTTGGCCCTATTGCTAAATTATTTATTCAAGTGTTAATTATATATTATGACAACGATAAATCATCAATGTAAAGCTGATAATTAATTCAGTATTTCAAACAAATCAAAATATTATCGGACTCATTTCACGTTTAGGCTTTCGGCCACGGTCCATGCCCATCGGCCCACAAAACTTATCAAGATAGATTACGTTCGATCCAGTCTATCTCCCCTTCCCTTGATTCCCGTCTTAGGTTTTCTACTGGTCAGCTACTACCTTTCGACGTCGGCCTTGCATGAGTTCTCGAGATGGATCATTCTTCCCCTAACTCTGCCGAGCTACAGCGCCTCATCTCCGTAAGTCGCCGCTATGTCCTCTCCCTTCGCATGATTGCTTCTCTTCGGGTTCAGTTCGTTTTTGCCCTTGCTTTGGATGTCGGTCTAGTAATTGGGTTTTTGGTGTAAACGGGTTTGTAGGTTGTGCTTGGTATGCTGTTGGGAAGATTTTTACGGGCTTTGGTTATATCTCATGAACCACAACGTATGATTTTTTACGGGCTTCCGAAAGTTATGGGCTTGGATTTCATCTTTTAGTTGGCTTTGGGCCCATAATCGGTTCCAATTGAAAATTTTAAAAAATTCAAATACTGAATTAAAATACTGAAATAATTTTGGTATTTAAAATATTGGAATTCGGTTCCTTATTTGGAAGACAAAATATTAGAAGTTTGTGTACGCGCGCCTTCCAGCTTAGCACGCGTGTGGCCATTCGGACGACACGAAGATCCGGGCCCGCTCCGCAAGGCCCAACTGATCAATGTTACGACTCGAGCGTCGGACGCTACGGAAGGGAATTGGGTGATCCCTCCCTAGGTTCCTAACTGGGCCTACTCGGGCTCTCGCCGGCTGTATCTGTTTTCCTAAGAGGCGGCGGGCGCAAGGCGGAGCTTGATCATAAGAAGGAACTTTCGGGAGAAATTGGGAGTGCCTCGTGTCGTCAGCGCTTTATCCAAAATGGCTCCTTACAAAATTTGTTGTTGTTTATCCTAGGTAAACTATACGAAGTCGCCACTGACTTTATTTACAAAATTTGTTTAAGTCGGAAAAAAACACTGGTTCATGGATCCTTAGTTACTAACTATTGCATCTAAACATGTGAAAATGTGGCGTTTGCTCTAAAATTTTGCTTTTGGTTAACGGGTGTAGGACCCGATCTGGGCATGACTTGTGACTCATGTCAATGTTATACGAGCGTTGGACCCGATTCGATCTTTTCTTGACCCGAACTCATGTGTGTTTGACAAATAGCATGCGATGATTAACCTAACGGCCTAAGGCATATGGATAAGCACAGACAATTATTGAGATCAAAGGAATCGAGGAAGGGTGGTGATCGTAGGTCTATGCACTTGGGCCCACGACGCGTTACATGTGGAAATGAAGAAAAACAGGAGGCCCGTACCTCCCTCATGTACTTGAGGCCCGCCGGGATGGATTTAAATTGGTCGGGGTCGTAATTTGAGGCCGCTTTCGAGATGTGCTTCCACCATGGGTTTCCTCGCGTGCCTCCAGTCTTTGAAATTTGTTTTGTCGAACTTCCTCTCCTACATCGATGTCAATCTTCAGACACCGGGGAAGGGACTCTGATCTTGGCTGAGGGAATGGATCGGCGAGAGATGCCAAGTGATTCGTTTCCTTGGGGTGTACCTACGCATAGAAAGAAAAACATCAAAACAACAAGAATGCTTCCCACGGGTCTGACCGTGAGAAGCTCAAATAAGGGGCCTGGTAGTAAGAAACAACATCATATGTGTTTTGGTTCTGTAGACGACAAGGTAAGCGACCCGTTCGAATTCCCAGAAGATCGTTGTTTGCCGGTGCGACGCCTACTATGCTGGTACAATTTCAAGGCCTCGAGGGCAGGGATCTGAGTTTTGAATACAGAATGCTCACCCCTAAAATTGTTAACATAGGCATCTATTCATATTTTTTAGATGAAAAAATAAATTTATTGTATACACTAAAATTTTGTCTATAATCGGGTTTTATAATATTAAGCCTAATAGACAAATCCTTGAAAATAGCCTCATGGGCTATAAATTCAATGTCCATCAAGAGATATATATTTTGGGTTAAAAAATAAAGGTCAAATTATCAATTCTATCCCAAAATTTGGCAGTTTTTTCTGATCAACCTTGTACTTTTAAAAAAATCATCACACATCGTAACATTTGGCCATTATATTAATTTTAACTACCGTTAACCGAATCAGCTGACGGATGTCTACGTGGGCCCATTTGGCACGTTACTCCGGGGATATGTTGTTGAAGTCGTCGGGGATATGTGCTTAATGCGGCAACACTTATATAGCTTAGTGAAGTCATCGGGGCTTGTGGGGTTGATCCAACAACACATCGATAACTTAATGAAGTCGTATGGGCTTGATCGAACAAAACTTGGGGGAGACGTTGTTGTTGACAATGAGATATAGTGTTCGTCGAAAAGCATAGCGCCAGGAGAATATCGTCATCCCGCTATAGGTACTTTGGAGATAAATCCGTCAGAGGAGCCTTCGATGATATACCCGCAATAGGGGACTTCGAAGATAAACCCGAGAAAGGGGCGTTCGGAAATACACCCACAGAAAGTGGCAGGTTATCTCTGAACGTTCCATAAAATTTCGCAGGAATGTAATGGAAAACCCCAAAATATTATTATAATATCGCATCCGTACCCAAGAGCGAAAAGCTTAAACACTTGCGAGAGGGTGGGCACAATACAACTTAGGAATGAGGACATAATGGTTGAACTTGAACGCTTAGACACCCTTCTTAGTGATAAACAAAGGACCAACAATTCAATTAAGTACGTCTAGTTTAGATACTTCATATTGCGGTTTGTGATATAACGTAATGAGATGCCTTGTCGGATAAACCCTCACCGTACATCGCATCAAATTCACTGGTTCCCTAGTACCCAGGTGGTAATGGAGGTCCTCCGATATCGTCTAACTCCAGGAAGTCACCTTCGGAGATGATGCGGGAAGCATCCCGGTTCACGACTCTCAGGAAGGGACAATTGTTCGCGTTTTGTGGGAAGCCACCAAAGGGAAATGGATCTCCAGTCTGTTAGAAAACAAAATCTTAATGTCTTATGAAAGGACTGTGATTGTATGGCAAATGGTATCGAGATACCACATGATTACTAGGAGCTTGCCCGATTCCGCATATTGAAACTGGCCCCTGTACACAAAAGAGCACAGTTAGATCTCCAAGAGTTGCAAAGTTGACGTGTTTTTAGCTTGAATCCTGTTACTTACACTGGATAAAGTCTTGGAATACTGTATCATTATCCAATCGGTCTCCTGGTTGTCACCTTGATAGAATACCCAGAAGGTTTCCCACCATGTGACGGGCGATCCCATAAATGTGATTGGGTGAGGCTGCTCTTTCTGCTTCCAAGACATCGCTCCAAACCTCTGTTATCACCTGAGCACACGAGGTACCACGTATCCTCTGATGTATGAAAAATAAAACCACCTGGGTGGATTAGCAAGCTTTCTTTAGGATTCATCCGACAGGGCCCTGTACTGTAAAAAGTATTCGGTTCAGCACAGATCATGCATGTATACCTCTCAAGTCTTCCGGTCGGTTCAGGAAGGGTTTTATATTGACTGTGCGAGGGCATCTGCAGGACATCGGTGGCATGGATGGAAGAGGAAGTCCGTCTCGTGAAGATGGTTTGGGATGTTTCGTCTCGCATGATAACTTATTGATGCTGGACTGGTACATATATTGCTCTAAAAGGGGAGTATCATCCCATGTGAGGACCGCGCGATTTCCCCTTGGGCATAAAGCTTTGAGAAATCATTTCGGCAAAAGCTTCCACGTGCCAGTAGGATTCGCTGTTATCCGTTTGAAGTGGCATCTCCACTGAACCTGACGATATCGTAGTCGTGCTTGCGTTCATTGATGATATTAATTGTGACACCATGGTATGACAAAATCTAGTTGAAAGAAACCGCGACCAGGAAACTCAAAGTGGAGGAACTCACTCCCACGATTCCCGACACTTCAGTTGTTATTTAATTGGGGAAAATCCAAAGAATAAGATTCCCTTGACTGATTCTTATCTCCTTTTTTTACTAGATTCAATACAATGGAAGGACCGAATAATATTTAGCCTTAGAATCGAATGTGGTGGAGATGGCAATGAGTAAGTATTTGGTTTACAATAATATATATTAATTATGGATTGTGAAGAGGTTATCATAGCTTAGTTACTCGATCACGTTGGTTCGAAAAATAATTTGCGAAATAGGTCAGTCAAACTTATAATTCGTGGACCACTACTAGGAACTCTAAAATTTTTAATATCCCAATTTAGTTTGGGGTACTCTTGCTTTCCTCCCTCCTATCCATAATGAACTCGAAGTTACGACATTCAAATTTACACTGTCACCCTGCTAAAAAACTCTTCCGCCACAGCCAATTGTCCTACCCGAATCAAGTCTGAATTAGTTGATGCTATGTCAAATGAAGTTAACACAATACTAGTTATTATCACCATCATCATGGTCAATCTTGATCTTTACCACAAGTCAGGGACGGTTGGCTCTTTTAGTTAAACTTATTAATTATTAAATTATGATTAATTTTTTTAAAGCTTATTTTAGGGAATTTTTATATAATATGAAGTATTGGACTACGAATCTCTTAAATGTAAGAAAATAAAAACTTTGACTGAATATAATACACAACACTAAAATATATATATGATTATGTGATGACAGGCATCATCTCGAAGAACGCAAAGCTTAGCCATAATTGTAAGAGTGTGTGCGCGTCGATTTCTTTTTTGGAAACCACTTCAGTCCTTTGGATTGTGGGTTCATATTCTTCTTGACTCCACTCTTGAATTTCTTTTTCTTTTACCTTTTTTTACTCCTTCCACTTCACGCTTCTCAACTTAATTAATCTTTTTTTATTGATTTGGGTGGACCAAATCCATCGAATTTTAATGAAAAGTTTTGCATGTCTTCATTATGGATACACCCTTGAATATCACTCGGTTGTTTGGGCTTCATGGATATTCCAACGAAATACTCACACGGTTCTCAAGTGTATCTCGAAAACATAACTCGTTATGACTTGATCACTTGTCGAGAATCTCTCGAGTCCCACATTTTGAGTTACTTTCTACATCTCATTTCAGTTAACTTGTGGTTTCATATAAAAGCTCTCTATTTCATGATGACTATGTGATGGAGTATATTGCGGATATCACTCTTCCACGGAGATTTCCTACGAACGTCACTTTCATGATCTCTATGTGATGGAGTATATTGTACTCTTTGCAATCACTCCAAACACGCCTCATCTCTTCCATCTCGTTATCAAAGTCCAAATACGTCACTACTCCAAACTATTTGTTGATTTCTCCATTCTGATTTTTACGTTTCACGATTTTTCATTTCCCACTGTGGTCACCAAAAACATATTGATGTACTTTACGCAACACATATGGAATTGTGCACACGGGGGGTTGTTTTTGTGGTTTTGTGGTCGCGTAAAGGAATAAACAAAAATACGATGGAAACAAACCAAATACTTGTATTACAAATAGTCTTACAGATTGAGTATCATACTTACAACCATGATGAGACCAATGAAAAACGATGAAAAGAAGAATGGTGGGCTGCTCCGGCAACGTGATGTGACGGACGGCTACGGCAGGCTCCTTTACTAAAGACTTCCTTAGAAAGACGGAAGGGTGGCAGTGGCTAGAACAAGGCAATTCAGGATGCAGCGAATGGTTTCTGGACATTTTCAGGACACTGGAAAAGAGGGCAGAGACAATTAACCAGCTTTGTCAAATTTGGACTTATGAGTTGATCGTATGCGTCTGAGTTGTTTCAATCCTTTTATATGTTCATTTCAATTTTTAGATCATCAAAGTCGTGGGATCAAATTGGGGAGTTACACCATATTTGAGAATCCAAGGTAGCCCCTTATTTATAGGAATTTAATGCATATCGTGGTTGAATGGTAACTTAATTGTCAGCCCACAAAATGTTTTATGTTCTGGAGATACATCTACACTGCATCTCGAGTTTAGTCCCTTTTGTCATCAATTAATTTATGTTCGATATAAAAAGTCCTCCTCGAGTTGTTTTCCAAATCCCCATATTTTGGACTTCTACTTTGAATCTCAAATAAATGGCCCTTCCTTGACAATCTAACCTCTAAAATTCTACGTATAAACATTAAGATCCCCAATTTAATCGAGATGTCCATTAATATTTACATGGTTCGACATCATGACTCATGCATTCTTCTTTAGTCTTTAACAATATCGTATCTCGAGTTATTATAAGCATCATTAAAATAGAAAATGCAATCTTTTCCTGGTATAAGTTTCAAAATGACCCTTATTAAGAAATCTAGAGGAATGCGAAATAATCATCTCGAATAACTCAAAATCATGGTTAATCGGAACTCAAGAATTGTTAGTAGTTTCAAACTAATGGTCTCGAATTTATACAAGACATTCAAAAGTCATCTCATCATCAATTGATTTCTTTTTTTTCTCAAGAGCAAAAATATTTTCTATTGTGTTTAATTTTTTTCTTTTGTAAATATTCTGTTAAAGCTTGCAGCATTCATTGGTAAAAAAAACTATATTCCTAACCCTTGGTTACACGAATAAGTATAATCCTTTCGTTCTTGTTGAGTTTCTTTGGTTCCATTGCCATAAATCTATCTCAAATATTTTAATTGAAGAAACATTAGTGAGTCTCTATGTTTTTTCTTTTACCGATATAATCATGTTTTGATGATGACAAAGTGTGAGTATTGCTAATGTACTAATTGAGTGTATAGAGACATAGGCATTCGGGTGCAGAAGGCAGTTTCTATCATCTGACCAATATAAAATGGGTTATGTAGAGGATTTCAACAGAGAAAGAAATCTAATCCTAAGAACTGGAGTTATGAAAGAAATCTAATTCTAAGAACTGGAGTTATGTATGCTAGGTAGGCTCAACGTGCATATCCACTATCTCTAGCATTGAGATAAGCTTATATGGAAACATAAGCTATAACTCTGCTTATTGGAGTTTATATAATGCTTCTAGTAGAGCGCATCTGTATAAAACAATTTCATTGTTGGAGATTATTCTATGTGTGAGAACATTGGATGATTGACTTAAGATTACCTAATATTAATTCTTACTGAAATAAATAATATATTAAGTCTACGTTCACATTTGGATGCAACTTGTTGGTCAAGTTCGCTATATTAGTTTTGAAAACATATCCTTAGATATATTTCCTTAATTATAAGTGACCATTCTCAAACAGAATTGGCCAAGATATAAAAAGGTCGTAATGGGAAGCTTCGTTCTACCTCGAGCTTAAATGCATAAGTGAAGACACACTTCGAATTTGCACATTCTTTTAGAAAGCCTAGAAAAGAGTATTGATTCTTCAGTGTCTAAGAGATTGAAAGAGCCTGTTCAATCACCGAGCCAATTCCATCTTGAAAGAGCATCCCTTTGGAGCTGTAGGAGGGTCGTTCTAGAGCTGTTATGTTTGTTTCTGGCCGGTAGTCTCACATGTGGTGTGCAAGGGAAGTCGTGGGCCAGAAGCTTTACGCAAGTGGAGCGGTAGTTGTCGGAAAGAAAGCCACGAGAGTCAGTCACGTGTCTTTGTGCAGGTTTTATGCGGCCACCGGAGTAAAAGCCACGGACGCAACGGGTTGCTAACCTGGAGTTAGTGAAAGTGCTACTGTGCAACTCGTTGTTTTATCTCCCGTTACAATGTCGCAAATTCATTTGTTATTGTATAGAAATGGGAAGGTTGTTCATGGTAGTCAAGGAGTAGGTTATAATACGGGTACAGTGAAACAGATAGAGATACCTGCTGATGTTGATTATGTGCAATTTGAAAGCATAATTGTCAATACAATGAGAGTAAATGAAGGTAGTAAGCTGGAAATATGTCAAAGATATCACGTTCCTTCGTATGGTCCTTCTAGAATAAATTTCGTGCTAGTACCTATTGGTGATTATGAGGATGTTAGGTTGATGCGTTAGTTTACGATGTCAAATGGTGATTACATTCAAGAAGTCTATGTGATATCAGTTTCTAGGAATTCATGCATTGAAGGGATGCTCCCAAATTTAAGAAGTAAGCATAGTAGTAACATGCAAGCTGTAGGAGTAAATGTGGATGAGGGGTTAAATGTCATGCAAGAACAAATGGAAAATTTCGAAATTAATAGAAATATTCATAGATTGAAACTAGTGAATGAAGGGTGTAGCGGATATGGTGGCAATGTGGCGAATGATGAGGATGGTGGTAATGAGGCTGATGGTGGTAATGATTATGTAGAGGGTGACTCGTTTGAAGATTTAGAACGTGATATGAGCGATGAAGTGGTTCTAAACAAAGTTATATATCAGCGATATGAGAATCATATCGTTAATTCAATAGTGAATTTCGATAATGAAGCCAATATTGATGATGAAATGTTCCACGGTGTTGATTTGGGGAACGCGAAAAATATTAGGAATGTCCGAGTTAATGAGGCTGGTCCATCGAGGAGGAAACGGTTAGGGAAACATCTACCATTCTATCAAGGCAGTGGCGATACTGGTAAGGTGATTTTCGAGGAGGATGGGGATGCTTGTGGTTCAAGCATAAGAACCATCTCATTCACACGGTGAATATGTTCCATATCAAGAACCATTATAATTACGAAATTGTGGACTCAGATAAGAAGACGTGATCGGCGTTTTGTTCTGAGTTTGGATTTGGTTGCAAGTAGAGATTAAGCACAATTCAGCATGCTTGTGACGATGAGTGTTAAATAACGATTGTTAGTGAGTCGCATACATGTTTAAATGTAGTGCTTTTCCAATATCATGATCGACTTGACTGTAACTTTATGGTTCCACACTTTCGTACTTTTGTTAGAGAATCTCCTGAAGTGAAAGTGTCGTTCCAAAGGAATGCAATAAAGGAGAGATTTGGGTACGAAGGGATACAAAGAGGAAGGCGATTGCAGTCAAATAAGGTGAATAGGATGAATCTTATAATGAGTTGCCGCATCTTATAAATGCAATTAGAATTGCCAACCCCAAACAATTGTTGATTGGGGTGCACTTATAATATTGGCGATGTGGAAGTATTATAGTTTCAAAGACTGTTTTGGGCGTTCATATAGTGTATTTAGGTATTGAATCATTGTCAGCCAGTTGTAAGTATAGACGGCACATTTCTATATGGTAAATATAGGTATAAACTCTTAATTGCATGTTATATGGATGGGGAGAACTATATTGTGTCGCTTGCATTTGCACTGGTCGATGAGGAAAGCCATGATTCATGGAGTTGGTTCTTAAAATGTCTTAAGGGATATGTCTTTGGTGAAAGAACGAGAGCAGTTTGCTTGATTTCCGACAGGCATGTTGGCATTCTAGAGACCGTGAATGATCCGCAGGTGGGTTGGGCCCAACATTTGCACATTGGCGGTTCTGTCTTAGACATGTGGAAAGCAATTTCAGTACGAAATATAAAAATATTGGTTGTAAGAGGAAGTTGATAGCCGCAGGGAGGAAATCTATGTCTGTGAAGTACAAGAACATTATGAGAAGCTTGTTTGAATCAATGCCAGAAGCTGGCGAGTTTTTCGCCGAGATGAATAAAGAGCAGTGGTGTAAGAGTCGGGATGGCTTTTATAGATATGGTCTTATGAATATGAATTTGAGTGAGAGTTACAACGCCGGTATGAGAGGTGCCAGAAGTCTTCCTGTTTCGGCTCTTGTTAGGAAAATATGGTATAACTGCGTATCACATTGGATAGCCAGACGGGATGACATAGACTTTTCGTTGAAAATTGGCGAAAGTGTTACAAGTGTTTGCACAAATCAGTGGTTCAAGTGTTTAGAGAAAGCTAAACGGTACGAAGTAGTTCTTTTCTATCGACAAGAAGGTAGATTTGACGTGAAAACTAGAGGAAAACATAGACTGAAGTATGTATTTCTTAAAGCGCGAAATTGCAGTTGCAAGAAGTGCCAAATCTATCGCATTCCTTGTTCACATGCGTTGGCATGTTATGCGCACATGCATGTAGATCATACCGCTGTTATTAGTCATTTCTACTCATTCGAGTGTTAGAAGGCCGTAAATGCTTCCAAATGGCATTCTTTTGATTGCAAAGATGATTGGCCAGAATATCCTTTTCCGAGAGTCAATACTGACCTTACAAGAGTCAGATCAAAAGGGCGTCCCAGGTCATCCCGTATACGTAATGAAATGGATATCAAGGAAAAATATCAGAAAACTAGTTGTTGGTTATGTAGAAAGGAAAGTCATAACCAACGTAGTTGTCCTAATGGGAATCTGTGTAAGTGCTTTTTCAATGTTTAAGAATCATTTTCTTGTTACTTTATGCTTTACTTGTGTTTGATTTTTAACAATTGTTATATTGTCATACAGGAAAATGGGTCCAGGGCCAAGAAAGACAATCATTCTTAATGCGCAAGGAGAGCATCGGTTGACGACTGTATGGGAACCCGGCTATAGTCTGGTATACCTTCTTAGTTTTAAATCATTACACTTTGTTTCATGGATTCGTCCCTTGTTTACTAATTCGTGTTTTATTTACAGAATAACGTTCTAACTTATAGTCGGGTGGAGAAATCACTGAATGGAGTTACCACCAATCCAAGGATGGATGTTTACCTCCGTCAAGCAGGATTCTACGGAGTGGCTAAGCTTCCAATCATATCCTTGGACTGGACCCTTATCACAGTCTAAGAGATAGCTCTTGCAGAAGATTCAGGCAGATAAGATCCGTCAGGCTTCTGTAAATGAAAATCAGATAATCTCAGTTTCGATAAGTGGTTGGCAGACCTTCTGGATGTAAACACGAATGTGGTGCGTCCTTATTCAAATAGGTTGTCCTTCGTCATAATTCATAACGAATCAAGACATATTTAGATGTGAGGATGAAGAATAATTGACCGTTGGATAGTTCCAGATCATTCTGCAGAACCTTGCATCGATGCTTTCAATATTTAGAGTGATTTCTTCCCTTAAAGAGAGTAAATCAACTCACATGGAAATGAATAGTAATTAAAATAAATATATTTAAATAATTAGATAATTAATTAAATAATTTAAGATAATGATTAGATGACATAAGGTATGAAACAGACTGGTCCTATAGGTTAAACTTCTTCAAAGTAGTAAAAGCTTATTATCTCCGCGACAAAAGCTTAACGTAGAAAAGTTAATGTTGAATTATTTTCAAAACTCTCTCTGCTTTTATTATCAAACGTCTTTTGTTTTTCTTTTAATTAATGTTTATCTTTTTGATATTTGAAAAGAAAATTAGGTTGCCTGGTTGATGGGCACAGAGACGGAGGAGTAAAAGCAAGCAGGGCCTATCAAAATAATTGCTAGGGTAGTAGTGAAACAAATAGTAAGGCTGCAGCTTTTGTTCTCTTTCTTTTTTCTAAATCATGATGTTTGATTTTTCTTTCTTTTATGATTTTGACTATTCTATGGGGGCGGAAAGTCTTTTCTATTGTTGTCAATTCCTCACGAGAGAGAGAAGAGTTACAACCCCTACAGTATTTTTTACATCCACCCCACAAACAACGAGTATTCCACTAAAGATAGAATTATGGATTTCCTCTCCCCTGTCGTCAACATGATCGGCTCCCTCCTCCTCGACGAGTATGCCCGGATCATCGGCATCTCCGACAAGCTCATGGCGTGGCAAGATATGCTACCGACCATCCAAGTCTTGCTGGATTCTGCCGAGGAAAGGTTGATGATAGGCGACACTGCTACTTCCACGTGGCTCTCTGACCTCAGGGACATTGCCTACGACATGGAAGATCTGCTCGAGGAGTTTTCTGCTGAAGCCAAGCGAGAGGCACCAAAGCTACAGGCCTTGTCAAAGAGGACTAGACTTCCTGAGCGCCTGATCGCTTGCTGCTCTCGGTTCAGCCCGCCCACCCTGATCACGGATCATCACATGGCCAACCACATCGAGGAGGTGGGACGAAGACTGGATGGAATCAACAGCCGCATAGACACGCTCAAATTAGTCCAGAATTCGACGAGCAGGCCTCCCAACGACTGGCCTCGTTTCGTCACCACTTCCGTGCCTGAGCCCAAGTTTGTTGGCAGACAGAAGCAAATCGAGGAGCTGCTCGTTCGATTGACCGGATCTAAAGCAACCTACGACTCCTCCCGACCCTTTAACGTTGTTTCAATCTTGGGGATGGGCGGACTCGGTAAAACTACCCTGGCACAGGAGCTGTACGACAAAGCCGGATTTGAAGTCAAAGCCTGGGCTTGTGTTTCTGACGTATTTGACAAGGCCACCATCACGAAAAGCATCCTGGACCACTTTGCCCCGTCTTCCTCCAGCGTGGGAATGGATCTGAATCAGCTCCAGAACTCTCTCCGAGAAAAAATTTCCGGAAAGAAGTTCCTCATTGTGTTGGATGACGTCTGGAATGATGATTATAATGATCTCGAATCACTGGTCAAGCCCCTATATTCTGGAAGTAAAGGAAGTAGGATATTGGTCACTACAAGAAACCTCGAGGTCACCAAATCTGTTGGAGACCCTCATCCGATGAGGTTGGACTTGCTGCCATTGGAGGATTGTGTATCTTTGCTCGCCTATCACTCTCTTGGCGAGAAAAACTTTGAACAACACCCTCTTCTTCGTGATATTGCAGTTCAATTAGCTGAAAAATGTAAGGGGTTGCCTCTTTCTGTGAAGACGATCGGAAGACTTCTTCGCTTCAAAATTGATGAGAAGGAATGGAAGGGATTGTTAACTCACTCTATTTGGAGCAAAGAGGGAAAAATTCCACCCGCATTGAAGTTAAGCTACCTCCACCTGCCCGTCCACTTGAGGAGATGCTTCGCGGCTTGCGCGGTATTCCCGAAGGATTACATGTTCGACCAGGATGAGGTAATTCGAATGTGGATCATCCATGGTTTGCTTCAAAAAGGGACCAGCCAGACATACCAACAAGTAGGGATGGAATATCTCCTTCAGTTAGAAGCCGCATCACTTCTTCATAAAGTAAGGGATGAGGAGGGGTCCTATTATTCGATGCACGATTTGGTCAATGACCTTGCAAAGTCGATTGATGATTGCTCATACTTTAGCTCGGATGAATATAAAGATGGTTCCGGCTGTCATGGGAAGTCGCTGGGTAGAGTGCGTCATGCATCAATTGTCACACAAAGTGATGAAAGCCTTCATTCGAAGAGATTTGATGTGTATCGCGAAATGAAGAAGTTAAGAACGTTTTCGGCTTTCCAAATTTCAACATTCCGAGGGCCAAATGTCTACGTATCAGGGGAGGTGATATGTGAATTGACAATGAATATGAAGAACCTAAGGATGTTGTCGTTAAGTTGCTTTCGAGTCAGTGAGCTGCCCGACCGAATTGGAGAGTTGAAGCTCTTACGTTCCATCGACCTTTCCCATACAACAATCGAAGTGTTGCCAGAGTCAATTTGTGAGTTGGTCGAGCTGCAATCTCTACTACTTCAAGAGTGTCATGAGCTCAAGGAGTTGCCTAACAACATCCACAGGCTGACCAATCTACTCTGCCTCGACATAACTGGCAGAAATAGTTTGTTGGAGATGCCTCCACGTATCGGTGATCTGACCAATCTCGAGATACTATCCGACTTTGTTGTAGGTAAAGAAGTCGGTCGAGACTTGAAACAACTGGGACCCCTCAAGTGGCTTCAGCGAGAGTTGCACATACGTAATCTGCTTGCCGTAGATGACGTTAAGGATGCAACCGTTGCTAATCTACCTGGAAAGGAAGGGGTTCTGGACTTAAGCCTCGACTGGGGATCTTGTTCTGGAGTTTCAATGGAAAATGTCCATCAATTCAAGCTCCTCCTACAACATTTGCAACCTTCGGAAAATATCGAGTCCCTCACCATACATTACTATGGGGCGAAACAATTCCCATCCTGGTTTGATAATCCTCTCCATTTGAAATATGTCGTTAGGATAACCCTTGCAGACTGTGGAAATGTAGATTCGCTGCCTCCCTTGGGACAACTTCCCTCCCTTGAAAGTTTGGACATAAGTGGTCTTCATGCACTCTCTTCGATAGAGGCCGACTTTTACGGAACCGCAAAGCCATCTTTTCAGTCACTGAGGAGTTTGAGCTTCAAACAAATGAAATCTTTTGAGAAGTGGTTGTTCCATGGAGACAATGAAAGAGATCATCCATTCCCCTGTCTCCGCCAATTGCAGGTGTTTAATTGTCCCAAACTGAAAGGAGGGTGCAGTCTTAGCCTTCCATCTCTGGTCAAGATTCATATTGATGGTTGCCATGGGGAAATGTTGAATTGTCTGGCTAGCCTTACATCCCTGACCAAGATGGAAATTAAAAACATTCCCCAGCTGGTTCACTTTGATCGGAGATTCCAGACCTCTTGGGTTTCACTGGAAGAGATGACGATTGAGAAATGTCCTAAATTTAAGTCATTTGTGGACGGGGATGGTGAGGAACAACTGCCTCCTAAGCTGAAGAAACTACAAATAAGTAGTTGTGGAGATATAGTGAAGCTGCCGGATGATTTATCTGGGCTCACATCTCTGAAAGAGATGAGTATTGTCGATTGCGAGAAGCTATCTTTCTTCCCAAGCGAGGGACTGCCTGTTTCGTTGAGAAAACTTAGGCTTGAAAGTTGTGAGAGTTTGGCGCAGTCTCTATTTGAAGTTCTGGATTCTCTTGAGGAGCTTACCCTATGGGATCTCCAGGGACTCGTGTCGATAAAGGATGTAGCTCCTAAAGGTAGTCCCGTCTCTCGGTCTCTACGGGAATTGAAAATTATTTCTTGCAGAAGCCTCACGACTTTAATGGACAGCTTGCAACACATGTCTGCCCTTTCCGGCCTTTCCCTCCATGATTGCCCAGAATTACAGATGGACATATTCCCTACACTCCCTTGCAACCTGTCTATTTTTGAGCTTAACGGCTGTCCAGATGTCAATAATTTGCCTCAAGACATGCATCGCCTCTCATCCCTCAAGGAACTATCTATTACGAACTGCCAAGGCTTCACGAGCTTCCCTAATCTCCCTTGCAACCTGTCTAGTTTTTGGCTTTTCAGTTGTCCAAATGTGAACTATTTGCCCCAAGACATGCATCGCCTCTCATCCCTCAAGCATCTAACTATTCAAAACTGCCAAGGTATTACGAGCTTCTCGAATCTCCCCTATAACTTATCCAGTTTTACACTTGACAGCTGTCCAAAGGTGAATAATTTGCCTCAAGACATGCATCTCCTCTTATCCCTCAAGGAACTATCTGTTCATGACTGCCAAGGCATCACAAGCATAACAAGAGGAGGATTGCCTCCAAATATGGAATCGCTTTGGATTTCGGGATGCGAAAAGCTGAATCAACCAATTAGGGAGTGGGGGTTGAGGGATCTCACCGCCTTACGAGAATTGAGAATTGAGGGAAGGATGGAATGGATGGATGAGATGGAAGTGTTTCCTCCTCCTCGTTCAGATGCAGACTGGAGTGGCATCCTCCCTTCATACCTCGTCTCATTGACTATTGGGGAAATGGAGAAGTTGGAGAGGGTGGGTGGGGGACTCAGACACCACCTCACCACCCTTCAATCTTTGGATATTTATAATTGTAAGAGGATGAGGTGGTTGCCGGAGGACGGACTCCCTGACTCCCTTGAAAATCTCAGTATTTCTGGGTGTCCGCTGTTGACGGAGAAATGCAGGAAGGGGGAAGGGGAATATTGGCATTTCCATCTCCGACTGATCCCACGAATTGAAATTAATTACAGGAACATATGACGGATGATGGAGCAAAGGAATGTTTTTTTGTTGTTTCCTCATGTTTAGGAAATTATGAGAATATTTCACCCAAATCAAGCTCTGTTTTTGAATGTATGCTGTTGGAGGAGAAATGCAAGAAAGGGGAAGGAGAATATTGGCATTCCCACCACCGACTTATCCCTCGAATTCACATATGACGGATGATTTAGCAGAGGAATGTTAGCGAAATACGAAAACATATTACTCCCATTTTTGTAATGATTTATTTTGGAAGATTTTACCAATTTTGCTCTCATGACATAATTTTTTTTTAATATTGTGCTTGACTGATCACGCTTGTCGAAGGCGGCAAATTAAATACTCTAGCAAACCTAACTAACTTGTAGATAGGGTAAGTAGAGGTCGATCCTACGGAGAATCAACAGAGAAAGAAATTCCTAACGGTCGCACGTTTAACGATATTGAGGTCAAGTCAAACAAGATGGATAAGAGTAAAACAGAGAAATAAAATGCAAAGAAACGGTAGTTCAATCAAATATTAAAAGCCTAGGGCTATCAATTTCCCCTAACAAATTATCTAACTCGTTCCTTCCTTTCTCCAGTTATCAAATTCTCAAGTTACTAAAAATCTTTCGTGTCTGATGAGTAGTCCAACTTCTATGGATATGGGTACCTCGAACAAAAGTAAAATATGACGCAGTAGTCCGAATGAAGAAAGTTATGTTCGTGGATGCAAGATATGCGTCAACACTCAATGAACACTTATATGCCCTTTTACTGAAAAAAAATAAGGCGAAGCTTTTTCTTTTAAGAAAAATTGTCAAAGCCAGGTGATAGTAAAATGACGAAAAGTGAATTCGAAGTATGTTGAAAATCTATGTGTATCATCTAAAGATCTATAAAGAATTTTTTAGACATGCATCAATGTTATGCATATGCATAGGCATTTTTCTAAAGTATCATGACTCGAAAACTTTGAATGTATGTAGAATGATCAAGTTCGACAATATGCAAGCATAAGTGACAAAATGCGAGCATAAAAAGGAAATTCGGTGTAGAAATCACTTCCCTTATATTCGCTCGTTGAACAAAAGGCATGCTAGCTAAATTGAAAGTAAGAGAAAAATGGTGGTTAGTATAACAAGAAGCATCAATTCAGACCATATGGACAAAACTAATGTAGATAAGTATGAGATTTTCTATCTACCGTCTTGGATGTGGCTTGGACCCGTTCATTAACCGTAAACGGAGGAATCCGAGTTTGGTTTCATTTTAAATGAAAGAACTCGGATATTCGTCCGGTGGTAAACAGGTGGGTACCCACCTAAAGGTAGAGGCAAACGGCCAATACCCGTCGGCATATGGTATACCCGAACTAATCCTATGGCGCCCGGGATGAAGGCTCATGAAACATGAAAAATCAAGCATTAAAAAATATCGATCATGTGATATCAAACAATGCATGCACAAAAATAAATTGTTAGAGTCATAAAAGTTTGTATGGCTTTCAAGCACATGCCTATCTAGACTGGCTTTTGACTCACNGAATTATCTAACTCGTTCCTTCCTTTCTCCAGTTATCAAATTCTCAAGTTACTAACCTAGGGTTCGATTATCTCCTTACGCCTCTTCCGAAAGCTCTAAGGACGTATTCCCTGTATCGAGCTAATCACTCTATTCCTAGGCAATTAACTAGTGGGAACCCATTATGCAACAACCCTAAATGGCTACCTAAGGCGATTCGGTATATTCCTATCCCTTTCGCGAATTAGCTCCGTTTTCCAACGAGACGCTAACTTAGGCTATTCAATCCACGGCTTAACCTAAGCAACTTTTTCAAGCCCGAATAGGTCTCCAGTTCAAATTAATTGGTGATCAGGCAATTAACCGCATTAAGATCAAGATTTGAATAAGTAACAACACGAATTCGATTAACCCGGAGAAAAGGAATTCACTCGTTAAATAAAAGCGTTAAGTTCCATTGAAGTCCTAGAAAACGAAATTAGTTCATAGCGTAAAAGAAATTCATCCCAAGTTCAAGAGAAAACAATAACGACATAGCAATCAACGGGGAAAGAAAAGAGAAACGCCCTCCCGATCTTCCGATCTGAGAAGTAGCAGCCTCGTCCTGATCTCCGCTTCAACCCTAGCCGTCACCTCCTTCTCCGTTCCCCCAGTCGAATGTCCAATGTCGAATGTTCTTTCCTCCCCTCTGAATAAATCCCCCTAAAGTTCCTCTAAAATAGAATATCTTGTTTCCCTTCTAGAAAGATTTCCTAATATTCTCCAAATCTAAATAATATCTCTAGGGAGAATAAAATAAAATAACCTAAACTACCAAAATAAATGCCTAATTGATCCTCTATGTCTTCATAATGTGGCATCAGGAAGATTTGAAGACTCCTTGAGCGATCTGGAAATAGGTTCGTCGGTGGTCGCCAAAATCCACAAAACCTTCAAGGACGCGTCCCTGTGAACTGAAGGACGCGTCCTTCTGCTCTCTGTCCAATTTCTGCTCCTATGCGCTTCACTTCGTTCCAGCTTCAAAATCTCCTTCATTTTTCTACATTAAAACATGACAAACCAAGAGGCATCAACAAAATAAAAGATTCAAATCAAAATAGATTAAAAGACTACGAAAATAATAAAATCAACTTAAACTAAAAATAAACTAAAAAGTACTCAAATCCTACCAAATTCCTATCAATACTCATACGACTAACCACGTAAAGCATCATTAGAGATACAAAATAACCCTACTTTCATAGAGTTATCATTGACCTTGCCGAATAACATTGATACACATGTTTTGTCAAATGAGTGGTGGGTTTGGTGTTACATCCAAAAATTTGACTAGCAATTTTGATTTGTGTTTGACAATAATTGGTGAAGGATGCGAAGAGATTGTTGTTTATATATAAATTCCCTTTTCTCTCCCCCATTCGATCTTGCTATTATATTATCTTCGCTTCACAACTCGTTATTAGCACCCTTTCAATGTTATATCGAAGAATAAAAAAAATATGTATTTAAAAAATATATGTAAAATGTTTTTTAGGAGTCATCAAACTTTTAACGGAATGATTCACGTGCCAAGAGCCCTCCCTGTTCACGTACCATGACGGCATGACTTCCAAAGTTAATTCGTTTGTTTGATCGTACGTTACTCTCGTTCTTATAAATGAAGAGATTCGAAAATGAGTTTACCGAATCTCTTCCATTCTCTCTCCATATTCTCTCTTGTTGCTCTGTAGTTTTCGTTCTTTTTATTCGTTTCACTTCTCATTATTAGTACGAGGCTCTTTCGAGATTACATCATGGAATCAAAGATATATTTAAAAAATTGGTAAAATATATTTTAGGCGGAGCTTGATGAATCATGTGCCACGTCGGAAATCATCAGGTGTCCATCCACAAATGAGAAATTTGAAGTAATATTAGTGTTATGAATAGTTTTATTAACTACCAACCAAACTACCTTTTTCTTCGCAACCAAGACACTAGTTTTAAATGGTGAATGATGCAATTTATGCAGAAAAAATGTTCCATCACCCACATTATTAGTCGACGGACTCATCCATCTACTGTAAACCAGCCTGAACCTTCAAGCGGTTTCTATTCATCCGTGCTTCATATTGGTTTCTTTTCGTGCGTCCAATTTGTCCATTTGAGTATTTTAGGATTCCTCATTAGTGATTTGTTCCGCATCCAGTTCATGTATTCCTACGATCCGATACTAATATTCAATCTTTTGTTCGTATTCGTTCACAACAAGGATTACATTTACATATAAAATATCTCAAAATTCCGGGTCGTTACAATATTACCCTTTACAATTGAGAGAAACACTGAAGATATGATACAAGTTTCAATCAAAGTAGACACTAACATACACCCTTGAGAGAACAAGTATGCCTAAAACTAAGAGCGAAGAGCCTAGACTATTATTTGAATTGTGTTGTTAAAAAGTATAAAAGGATCCTATTTATAATATAAATCTAAACTAACTGCCTAAAATCTTGGAGTGATCATCGGTGAATGACCTTCATTTTTTCAGCATCACTTTATATCTCAATTACCTTCTCGGTCTTTTGGTACGTGTCATCAAATAGTATCTACATCCTTTATCTGGATAATTTAAAATATGCCACTTTCTTTTAAGTGAATGACAGAATTCATGCGACATCTACAATCGACTGAAATTAGGCTATGGACATACTTAAGAGCTTGGTACCAAATGACGTATGGGTTTATCCATAGTCCCATCTTATTAGGGACCTACGGCCTAGTAAGAAACAACCCGTTTCTTAAAACCCCATACCCACGTAATTTTTCTCTTTCTTTTTTGTCATTCGGGGTGATTTTTTATTCACCTTTGGTTAAATTATTTTCATAGCTATCCCAGGTTCGAATTCCAGCCATTGCACACAAGGGCCTTAAACTTTGTTAGCCAGATTTACTCAGTGAGCTGCAGGGTCTTGCGATGGTCCTAAGGAAATGTACTGGGTTTGAGTCAATTAAATCCTTTATCTGATCTTGGAATATCTTAGTTATAAGAAGCTAATTACTCTTTTTTCAAATTCAAATGTTCAATAAAATCAGTTTTGTCTATGATTTCTTGATACTATGCTCGTTATGATTCTGCTTCAGCATTTTCGTTCATCCTAGAAACTATTTGTTCTATCACTCAGTTGACATATCCCCTAAGGTTAGGGACGCCACCAAGCTGCCTGAAATTAGCCCCCGAGGGCGACTCATAGGCTCTCTTTCATTGAAGATTCTTTCCTCAAATCTAGATTTCTCCAATAAGAACTACAGCTTCTATCGTATAAATGAGAGATGATCTCCAAACGGGTGATAGAGGGTCTCTGTCTAAGAGTCAATCATACCTTTGGATCTCAACATTTTAGATATAAGTAGATACATCATTCGATTCTCCTTGGTTTATAGGGCATTCTCATATGCCTCGCCAACCTTACCATCTTTTCGTGTTATTTGACTCTCACTCTGGATATCACATACGCGTTGACTAGCAAACACGTCGAGAATATTTGGCAACACAAGCATGAGGTTTGGTTTTCTGCTGGAGATTGTGGTTGCCAACGAACACGGGGCAGAATAACAATAAAAAAATGTTTCAATCAAATGTGTTGTTAATCTTCAACCTTGAGAGAAACATTGAAAATAAATTTCAGTAAAAGGAGGTACTAACCTTCTTCCTTGAGAGAAACCACGAAACCGGAGAACAAGTACGCCTATTGAGCTGTTAGACAGCAATGTGAGCCCTGAGCCCAGAAGGCATCGGCCAGCCAGCCAGTCCATGAGTTACTAGCTTGATGGAGCCCAAGATACAACAAAGGATGTAATTACAGATTGTAATTAAGGGGTTATTTGTAATTCCATAGGATGCAAATGTTGTTATAAGTACTGTACGAGAGACGCACACACTGTCAAGAAGTTACAACGTAATTCCCTTCTATGCATCATATTTTCTCTGCCCCCTTTCTTCTTCTTCTTCCTGCTATGGCTACTGCTGGTTTTGAGGACTTCATTTTTGGGCAGACTGCATCTCCACCTCAGCTGCTACACTCTGCAGCTTATTCATGTCCTTCATACTCCTGATTTATCCAAAAATCTAATTAGCGTGTCCAAATTTTGTCAAGATAACAATGTCTTTATTGAATTCACTGCAATGCTTGTTTTGTAAAGGACAAGACAACGCATCAAATTCTCATTCTACGAAAGCGAATGCATTATGTTACTTTTGTAGTCATAATATTCCCTCATTGGGGGCTCAGGTGTATTCTTATTGGATTGGATAAAGGCTAGTGGATATTAATGAGGAAGTTAGTGGACACTTCAATGATGTTAGTGGGCTTAAAATTAAGTCTAAGTTATGTCCTTTTAATTCTCTTGTTGTCTTTTAATTTTCTTTTATTTTTGTCTATTTAAGTTTCATGATGTAGTGATTTCTCTCTTCTTCTATCAATCTAAATCCCATAAAACAGTTTTTGCTCAAAGTGTTCTTATTCGATCTCCATCTGCAGAAGGTTCCACGCTACAGAAGCTAGCTTTTGCAGAAAGTTCTGTTGTTATCTGTCTCGCTTCTGTTGTAGTTTCTGCAGTTGGTGCATGTTTGTCTCCGCAACGTGAGAACGTATAACTCTCCCTTACTGTAAAGTTGGTGCTTGATAACAAGTTCGATAGACAGAGGAATCATTCTCATTTGATTGATCTGCAATAGCCTTCTCTAGTCTCTCGATATCAGCAATAACCACATCTCGACTTGTCGTAATCCTGAATTCACATCTGAATCTCACTTCGTGATCTCGAATTTACCAACATTCGTTGATCTTTATTTTACAAAACACATCGGTCATACTAACTGTAGGTAGCCAAGGCCGAAAACATGTGCCAAAATGAAGCTAGTTTTTGATAAGAAGCTAACAGATAAAACGCTTAATTTATAAGGTTCGATCAAATAATTTTGTCTCTAAACGAAGAAAACGATGTCACTATGATCGATTGAAGCACTAGCTTTAGGTAGAGATCCTTTGTAACTCCCTCAACCCACCCGAGCATATGATCACAATATCCCAACGGAAAACAAACCCATGGCGTTTGCCGTGTTTTTCGAACATGCTTTTTTTTACTAATGCATTCTTTGTGTTCGTGTATATTCCTATATACACCGTTGTTTCCAATGATCACATACTTTATCACATGGATAATACATTACTGATATTCTCTAATATTATTGATTAGAAACTGTTCTCGCTCCATCTATATGTAATTCCAAATGAATCAAATATTCCTGATGAAACACGGTCTCATATTTACACTGAGTTCTATTCAATTGCAGCAGTACATGGATGAGTTTCCGATGAATGGGACCCAATGATGGAATAAAATGAGTTGTTGTGTCTTCGTTGTATCTACTGTTTCTTGGGTCAAGGCACGTGACTCCCGTGAGTTTGGACATAGTATGAAAGCAAGTGACGTGTCCGACCAGTAAAACGACGAGTAGAAAAACAAAACGTGCACATGTCTGAACAAATCGTCGAGATATCCGAACAGTTGTCAATGTCGATGGCTATTTGTTCAAACTCACGGTAGTCCCGGATACGGGATTTTATCCGTAACCCTTTTTCTTGCTTTATAAGATGATCGGTTATATCCAAAAATAAGTTACTGCAGAAGCAAATTCGTTATGTCACTTTTGTTGTCATAATATTCCCTCGTTGTGGAGCCGGGTGTATTCTCCCTTACAACGACGTCCACTTGAATTTGGTTTTTACCCCTTTGTTTTTCATTTCACAACTTGGTATTCTTGTCCCTGAACGCATCACATCGATTCGCTTCTAATATTTCCTGAATGCTCCACAGTTTTTGGTACCAACAAAAGAAGGCGACTGATGACTCGATTGGGTAGATAACTAGTATCAAGAGCAAGAAGCATTTATTTGCATGGAAAATTGTTCCATGCAGAAGTCCAAAATGAGTGCCCAAGCATTTACATTATGAAACTCGCTACTATTGACATGTATGAATTTTTTTTTTCGGGCATTATGAAACCTTTTTTCCAAAAAACACAAAAAAGCACAAACCAGGAGTAGAAATGTTTGTGCACGGGCTTTCCAGATCTGACGTTGCCGTTCCGAAAGAGCCATCCGCTGTTGAACAGGTTGAGGAGAAGAGCTGCAAAAGCCCTTTTTCCATTTACAGGCCAGGGACAAAGAGGTCTATATGGGATCCTTACAACCTCATGTTGGAATTCAAGGAGGAAAGAAGGGTGGTGTCATTACTTTGTTAGTGTTTGGGAAATTTCACTGTTTCGTAAAGCGTCACCGATAAAACGGAAAAAAAATAGCACGTCCAATTCACGTGGGGTCGGCGAAAATCAGCCTATGTTCACGAGAAGAATTTTCGGAGATTTCACTAGAATAACAAGGATTACAAGATCAACCTCTTGTCTCTTGTTCCTAAAGTTACACAGGTGCAGGCTCTAAATAGCCCAAATTAGCTATCCCTACAGTTAGGACCACATTCCTTAATGTGGCTCCCCTTTATGCTCATGCCTCTATCTACACTAGGTTTTAACACAGTCACAAAACATAAAGTGATAAGCCCACTAGGAAAAAATCCTAGCAATGTTCGGCTTTCCATAACTACCCCAAAATGAGTGTAAATGTTGCATTTTCTGTACACCTTTACAGAGTTTTATCAGAGTGGACTAGTTCATTTCAGCGGAAAACGACAACTTCCAACTTCTACCTGTGGCTTCACATTGCCGAATTCAGATTCTTCTCCGCAATGTCTCGTCTTCTTCTTTCGACTGCAAGACTGAAATCCTAAGCCCCAAATTGGGTAAGCGAACCACTACTGAGTACGTCTCATTCCGTGAACACACGCGAAGAACAATGTGATACATATAATCATCCTAACGTGTACAATTTTGAAAACATTTCCATGCGTTGGCTCACCAATTAAAATCAAACATGTCTCGCAATCATTTCCGTAGACCTCGAAACAAAACATGTGAATATAAATACGCATACAGAGAGGTTTATACAAATACACATACACATGCGCATACAATGAGTTGCATAAATGTAATATCGACTCCCTTCGTTGACCTCATCTCATATTAACCCTTAACGAGATGCCAGGATCACCGCAGTATATCCCCACTTACTCCTCCGAGAGCGCCCGGGAAAACGGAGCAAGTAATAACCGTGAATGGCGTTACTTCCACGCACTCCTCCGACTCTCATCAGTCAGAAATGGACCGCAGTGCCAGTGGGATCGACCTCCACTCATGCGAAAACAATCAAACACATCGTCATAAGTCTCCTCATCTTGGATGAGTTGTAGTCCATGAACCCAACCAGGAACCACAATACAATCAATCCATCAGCAACGCCGGCTCTCAAGATTATTCAGAATCCAACCATCAAATCACAAAGAATCCACAAATCCAATAACCCAGGAAGTACTAGAGTTACCAAGTCTCAAACAACCCACTCATATGGTAATACAAATCAAAATAATGCACAAGTCCTGCCAACCATAACTTAAGTTTTGAAACACAACAAAGGTCATTCAATAACCAACAAATCAAGTAAACAACAAATGAAAAGAACTAGGTCCAACACAGAGGACAAGGTTGATGGGGGTAAAAAGGGGAATGAGAGCGTACCTTAAGTATTACGCCCCCACGATTCGCCGTCGTTCCTGAACCCCTAAACCCCGCCATTCTATGCTTGCTCAGCTATACTTCGCCTCACGTCCTCCCTAGACACAAGCAACCTACTACATGAATGGTTAGGGATGATCGACCCTTATCAATACTTGCATATATACATAATAAAATAAAATAACAATTCTACCTTTATTGTTGCCAACCTCTAGTTTGAGAAATGTTACACTTAGGTCCAAGGCTTCTCACTAGGTTAATTTATTAATTCATTTCTCGGGATCCTAACGTACTAAACGAACTGATATCGCTTGAGCCCGATTATGTTTGAGTCAGGGCATCCCCTTTCTCACGTGACATAGTTACGTGTAATCGAACCCAAAACAATGATAAGGTTTTCTGAACGACGTCAGCAACCACCAGAAAATTCTCATTTCGCTAACGACGTCATACCTTAAATTTTATGGGTCTACAATTTTACCCCCTTAAGAAAATTTTGTCCTCGAAATTTCATTACAAATGCATCACTCAAACAGGCAAGGATACATTTCTCTCACTCGCGATTCAGGTTCCCACGTAAGCTCTTCAAACTGTCCATGACTCCAATGTACACGTACCAGTGGAACCGTCTTTCTACGAAGTCGTGCATCCGCTACGTCCACTATCTCCACTGGTTCAATAACTGCCTATACATTCCCTGACACATCCAATCTTCATTGTGCAGAACGTGTCGTGGAAGATTGACACGTGACAAACATCATGTATCTCAAACAACCGGGGCGACAAGGCAAGCCTGTATGCCATATTCCCAATCCGTTCCAAAATCTCATAAGGTCCAATGTATCTTGGACTCAGTTTGCCCTTCAAACCAAACTTTAGGTTCAGTTTCGTAGGCGAAACTCGCAGAAACACAAATTCTACAACCTCAAACTCTAGAGGTCTTCGTTGTTTATCCGCATAACTTTGCTGCCTGTTTTGGGGTACACGCATATGATCTTGAATGAGTCTAATTAACTCGGTTGTTTCTCGTACCATGTAAGGACCTAACTCTGTGTATTCTCCATCCTGCAAGTTCGACCATACAATGCCTTGAATGGGGCCATCTGAATGCTCTGCTGGTAACTATTGTTTTATGAGAATTCAACCAGTGGTAACTGTTCAATCAATGAGCCTTCCATTTCAAGTGCACACGCCCTCAACATGTCTTCTAATATCTGAATAACCCTTTATGCTTGTCCATCAGTTTAGGGATGAAAGGCTCTGCTCATCCTCAACTTGGTACCCATGACGCCTATTGTATTGTACCCCAGAAACGTGAAGTGAACCTCGCATCCCTGTCTGATACTATTACACTGTACACCGTGGAGACGTATATTTTATTTCACATGTAATCTGGCTATAGCTTCTTTACAAAGTAGGACAAACAGATTGGTATGAAGTACATAAACTTTGTCAGTTTGTCCATTATCACCCAAACTGAATCAAATCCATGTGATCCCCTTAGTAAATTTGTCACGAAATTCATGAAAATCTCATTCAATTTCCATTTAGGAATTGACAATGGTTGAAGTTCCCTTCCTTGTTGTCGATGTTCAATCTTGACCCCCTGACAAGTCAAGCAACAACTTACAAACTAAGCCACATCTCTCTTCATATCATGCTACCAGTACTGAGATTATGGTACATTTTTTAACTCCTGGATGAATGCTATAATAACTTCGATGTGCCTCATCTAGAATTTGAGTACGAATGTCTTCCTGGGCAGGAACACATATTTGACCCTGGTAACGTATTAAACCATCCTTGGATATGCTGAAATCATCATGAGCTTAATGTTGCAGTCTGGTTCGTACATATGCTAAATACTCATCGTGTTCTTGTGCCTCAGCAATACAGTTAATTAACTCAGAGCCATTCATTATCGTCGCAAGCATACCTTCACTCTCGCTGAATCCTACTATAACTCCAATATCATTTACTTGTTCACGTAATCTCCACTCCTCAACAACTATACTTGCCAATGAAGCCAACTTACGAATTAAGGCATTTGCCACAACATTTGCCCGACTAGGATAATATGAAATAATGCAGTTGTAGTCCTTCAATAATTCCATCCATCGCCTTTGTCGCATGTCCAACTCATTTAGTGAGAAAAAGTACTGTAGACTCTTGTGATCACTGAAGATTTCAAATTTCTCTCCATATAGATAGTGTCGCCACAACTTCAACGCGAATACTACCGAGGCTAGCTCCAGATCATGTGTCGAGTAGTTTTGTTCATGAACTTTGCGTTGCTTTGATGCATAGGCAACTACTTTTCCGTGTTGCATTTGCTCCTAACCCTTGGTATGAAGCATTACAATATATTACGAATCTGCCGCTTTCGCTAGGTAATACCAGCACAGGTGCTGAAGTGAGATGCCCTTTTAGTTCAATAAAACTATGTTCGCACCCATGGGTCTACTCAAAGACTGTACCATTTTCACCAGGTTTGTCATTGGCCTCGTAATTCTAAAGAATCTCTCGATGAATCTTCTGTAATACCCAGCCAGTGCAGAAAACTACGTACTCCTATCACAGTCGTTGACGTGTCCAAATTAAAACTACTTTCACTTTAGTTTGATCCACAGCAATACCTTCTGCAAGCACAATATGACTAGGAAGCTAATGCTACTTAACCAGAATTTACATTTACTCAATTTTACATACAACTGATTCTGTCTCAACACTTCAAAAGCCAATCTCAGATGGACCGCAGGTTCTTTCATACACTTAGAGTATATCAAGATATCGTTAATGAACACTACCACAAAGTGGTCTAAGTTGGGCTTGAATATCCGATTCATCACTTCCATGAGAGTTGTTGGAGCATTTATCAGACCAAATACATTATCAGAAACTCATAATTTCCATATCGAATACGAAAAGCCGTTTTTCATGATATCTGAATCTCATAATCTAATTTGATGGTATTCTAATCTTAAATCTATCTTTGAGTATACCACAAAGCCATGAAGCTGATCAAAAAGATCATCATTGCGAGGCAACGAATATCAGTTCTTAATAGTTGCTTTACTAATCAAACGATAGTTAATACACATGCACAGTACCATCTCACTTCTTAACAAACAATACAGATGCACCCGACAGAGACACAATGGGGCGGATAAACCCCTTATACAACAAGTCATGGAGTAGCACCTTTAACTCCTTGAGTTCAGCAAACCCCATATGGTAATGAGCTCTAGAAATCGGTTCCGTAACCGGAACGACATCTATTACAAAATCAACCACTTTAAAAGGTGGTAAACCCGAAAGTTGTTCCGAAAAAACATTTTCAAAATCCTGCACTACATCAATGTGCTACAGTTTTGAAAGTTCTTCCTTCCAGTTCAACACCACAGCCAGAAAAGCTTCTCCACCCTTTCTGAGGATTTGTTGTACCTCCACCGCAGCAATTAAAGAAAATCCGTCACCCTGATAGCCTTGTCCAGCGTACGTACACACACTGGCTACCCAGGCACCTTAGTCAAAATCTCTCTTCTGACGTAATCCACCATTGCGTGGCACGCTCTCAATCAATCCATCTCAAGGATGACATCACAGTCCTTTATCTGAAACACAATCAAATTAATTCAGGATTGCAATAGGTTTACTCGTACCTCACATCCCATACATATAACATTCATATGAACACTATCTATAGGGTAACCATACTCTTAGAGCACTGCTTGCACCATCACTCATAAACTCATTCTCTTCAACAAATTTTCAGGATATAAATGAATGTGTCACACCGGTATCGAATAAGGCATCAACATCCAACTCATTTACTAGAATCATACCTGTCATGACATTATTAGCAGGCCCTGCTTGTTCACGACTAAACACATACCCAAAAGGCTTGTTCACTAAGCACTTGAAACCAGTCCCACTTGGCATGTGATGCGGCCTCGACATTGATGGGTTTGCGCCACCCATTCTACTGTTTGCCAGTTGTGGGCAATGTGTCCTTATGTGGCCTTGCCGTCCACACTCGTAGCAAGTAATCCCAGCTGCTGGACATACTATGCCTCCGTGAGCTCGTCCACAACGAGAGCACGTTGGTGAGTGGAAAGGTCGTGCTCCGCGACTATACCCACTTAGTTTTGAAATTCCACTGGTACTTGGCTTCCTGTTCGTGCCAAAGTAGCGTCCAACTCCACGAAAAGATCCCCCAGACCTCCTATATGTCTCCGCACTCGAGTCACTCTTGGGTGCCTCATACTCATCCATCTCCTTCATGCTCATTTCTACGAGTTGCGCTCGGCGATACATATCCTCATATGTTTGCAGCATCAATGGCAACAACCTTCCCCGAATTATGGGATTCAGGCTCATGCTATATCTTTGCGCCTTCAGTTCAGGCGTAGCCACCAGATGGGGAGCATACCTCGATAGCTCTGTGAACTTACGCTCGTGTTCATCCACCGACATCTCTCCTTGTTCAAGGAGCTCGAACTCTCTCATTTTCGCCATCCTCAATGTTGCTGGAAAATACCTGTCCAGAAAAGCTTGATGGAATTGCTCCCACACTGTCCCATGATAGTGCATCCCGACAGTGGCATGGGAAGAGCGCCACCACATCTCCGCATCACCCTGGAGGTGGTACTCTATTATTAACAGCTTTTCCGCTTCATTGAACTCCAGAAATTTGGTGATCCTATTCCAGTCTTGAAGAAACGTCTGTGCTTCCTCTGGGCCTTCAGTGCCCTTAAACGTGGTAGGATTCATCATATTCACCGCCTTCATCATCTCTAGTCGGCGACTTCTGCTCACTGTTGCCCCAGGTTGCGGCATGTTACCACCAGAGAGGCTACCAGCGTCGCCTGCCAGCTTTAGGCATCCAAAGGCAAGAGTGAGTTTATTGGTATATTTATAGTCCTATTTTACCTAATAAAATGACTTTTAAATAGTCATTTCATGTTAGCGGCAAACCCCTAACCAAGGTCCATTCACAGCAGAGAGAGACCAATTAATTCTAAAGAAAGTGAAAATCACAACTCGACAAACTGCAAGCAAAACCCCTTTTGCCCATTTTGTTTCTGTTGGTATCTTAAGATACTGCCAACCCCTACCATCATCACCACCTTAATTTGTAAACCAGAAGGGGGAAGACAGCCACAGAAATTAAAAAGGCCATAATTCCCAGTATAATTGATGCGTCCAAACAATCAAGGGGCAAGGAAATCAGCAAGCATCAAAACGCGCACACACTCAGCCCAATTGTTCTGTTCGTTATGTGTTCATGAGGCCAGAGGTTGCGGTTTCACACTAGAGTGAGCTGCGAAGACCAAGGGCGCTGCTCGTTTGAAACGGGGAAGGGCAGACGACTGTTTTCCAAACCAGTCACTACCGACGATTCCCCAGGGCCGACCAGCTTCCGGTCATCCTCAGCCGCTCATGGACCCAGCGTAGGACGGGATTTCGCAGGTTCTACCGGCAAAAGAGAGGGCCATTCCTGCGGGAGAACGGCAACCTCGCTCTGGGACAGACACGACTCTCCTCATCCTTCCGGCAAACCCGCAATCACACAGCCAGCTACGGTTCAAACCCCCCAACCAGGGATACAGGACGCGAAATCAGCAGGAACGACGCGGTCTAGACCTAACCGAACCCACGGACAGGACTCGCGACTCAGACATCGACAAGGCGTCCACACGTTCGACGAAGATGGTGGCCACAGGGGAAAGAAGAAGGGGAAGAAAGCAAGACGTACACAGACACAACGAAACAGAGTAAGTGAGAACAGAGAGAGGGGTGCCCGTACACTATCCGTTCGAACCCTTCGAGTCACGCTGTCCGCTTTCCTCCTCCGTGCGTCCCCCGACCTGCGATGTCCCGCCTTTCCCCGACTGGGTCGTCCTCCCTTCATGCAACGACGGACTTCGGGGATCTCGCGACCAACGCGGTGAAACGGGGAAAATTCAGGGGAAGTCCTCGCTCTGTTCGTGAAATGATGCCCCCTTTAATCCCGTGACGCCGACAGGGGTTTAAAAAGGCTTTTTTGTTTGTGGAGGGGAGGCCATCCTCCGATTTCCCCCTTATCCTGAACAGGAGTCGGGAGCGAGGGGCGTCTTAATTTCATTAATTTTTTAGTTATTATTGATTGTACCCGTAATTCCAGTGGTAGGTAATTCAATTAAAATTTTTCTGTCAAGATCCTCGACGAAAATACGAACCTCGTTGTTACCCGAACTCGATTACGACTACTGACGTCCCCTTTCTAGCATAACATAGTCACACGTAATTCGATGGCTCGATGATGCATCGCTAGTAATGTCGATTGACTACGAGAATATTAAACTCTCGCGTTCACATCGGATCTGATTTAGTCTAATCGTTTTAACCTGTCTACAACTATTATTCCAATTAATCATTTATACGTGTATATATATAATGTTAAATTTTCAGGTCGTTACAATAAGTACCTTAAATGGCGGACGAATTCCGCTACTATTTCCGACATGGCTCATTTGGCTTGCTTCTTTGTATTCATCCAGGGCTTGCCTTTCTTCCGCTCCTTCCACCAGGCCTCTCCCCTCGTTTCCACCATGGTAGATATACAGGTCTTGCTTCTCCACTTTCTTCTGGCTACTCCATTGCTCCCTATTCATGGTTTGTTAAAGACTTGCGATTAGCCCGATCCATCATGCTTCACCCTTTTCCTGGTTAGTCCCAAACCACTAATTGCTTCCTTGCTTGTCCATCCTCGTGTGATTTGGTTTTTAGTTTGGGCCACCCCAAATGCTTGCGCGGCCACGTTCCCTGGTGAGGCCCGGCCTTCCCTTACTCGTCACCTCTTCCGCTCCCTACACAAAACGCCCCCGGTATTAGCCTCAGGACCCCTTTAGCACCCATCAAAATTGACCAAAATAAGTTCTTGAGGCCCACCCAAGTAGTAATAAGCTTTGTTTTTGTTTGGTTGAAAAACCACATTCTTTGGTTTGTAGTCAATGAGTCTTTACTGTTCCCGAAGTCTTCACTCAAGTCACATGTCAAGAAACAGCGACACTTCCGCATGAAGAACAAATTTGCTTTTTGTTTCGATTTGTATATTAGGAGAAAACGACGCGAAGAACATAGACTTTTGTTAGGACGAAGTTTGAACTGCTCCAATGTATAACTAATGCAAGAAATCTTGTTCTTGTCGCAAATATTAGGATACGACATCTTTGCCGGTTAATGGGGGGAATAATACAAATCTCTAAAGACTTTTTCTCCTAATCTCGAGCGAAGACATTCTCACTCGACTTAAACAACTGGAGAAAAAACCATTAAATGGATCAAGCAAAATTGTTAAAATTTTAAATGTGTTTTTGAATTCCTTGCGTAGTCGGTCGGGCATTGGATTCTTGATGCCTGGCTAAAACAGAGCGAATGGCGAATCGGCCAGAAACTCAATCAACTTTCGGACTCACTTTCAGGACAAAGTCGGCCTGTTTCGAGCAATATCAAAGTGCTGCTCAAGACATGTTGTCTTCCTATTAGATATTCTGTTTGCCTTAAATTTGAGTATTTTAATTTAAAAAATCTTATAAACTTCAAATAATACAAAACTTAAAAAAAAAAGTCAATGACATTATGATTGACAACAATAAAGCTATCCCGCAAAATTCATAACTATATATATTATGAAGGTTGTTGGAGTTATGTTAAAAAAAATCTCTAAAAGAAGTCCTAAGGTTTACTAAAAGGTTTTCAAACTACCTTGATGAAATGGCACGATAAAAAATCCTGCTGGTATAAAAAAAAAATGTTAACGGAAATTAGGTTTCCAAATTTTAAAGAAAATAGAAATATACTGGTTGCCGTTGGCTTGTTGCAAATTGAAACAAAAGAATGCGTAAACTTTTGTGAAATAATTATGAAATTCTCAAACATATATCAATTTTGTAAAAAACTCATGTTTTCCAAAAAATAGCGTCACAAAGCTTCGAAACGTTGTAGGTTATTAACTTTTTCTAGAACTTACAATTCAATAAGAAAATAACAAAATTGTGCACGAAATCACCAATTTTGTTAGAGTTTTTGAAAAAAAATAGGCAAAATATATATTTATGTCCCTGTCTTTTGGCGAACTTTCTTTTCTATCAAAATCTTTTTTTTCATATTCAAAAATGTCGGTAACTATGTCGTCAACCTTTTTCCTGACAGTGATACTCCACTTGTGGGACGTGATATATTTTGTCCTACATTGTGGTTTTTTGTCCAGGTAGGATTGCCATATCAAGATACACGTAAGACTCCATTACTGTCACGTCATGGTTTGGCATAACGCCATTACGAATTGGCTCATAGTTGCGGACATTTTCGTATAATAAATTAAAATATTGACAGAAAAGAAAGTTCGACCATACTTAGGATTACAAACATATATTTTGCCTTTTTTTTCACTTAGCATTGTCACTTCAAAACTCATGTAGGACGCTTTTATATAGCAAATAAATATGTTGATACAAAAAAAAGTTCAATCCACGGTCGATTTTGCCCAAAATGGTAGCTAATGTTTGAAAACTTCCAAAATTTTTGTTCCCTAAAAATTTCCAACTCATCTCATCTTTAAGAAAATTTTTTACCCATTTTAGTTTTCAATTTTTTTGTTTTTAATTTTTAAAACAAAAAGGGCGTTTGGTGGGCCTCACCAGAGGAAGCGTGGTGAATGGTCCATGGACCGAGACGGGCTCGGGGGGCGTAGGGAAGCAGTTGGGCTGAAGGGTCTCGGAAGGTGCCGGGAGAAGGGTGGCTGGGCAAGGGCGAGGCCGGAGGCAGGGGAGGGAAGCGGCGGAGTTGAGGGGTCTCTGAGGGAGCGAGGGGAACAGGGGTTGCACTGGGGAGGAGCGGCGAGGCTAATGGGTCTCGGAGGGCACGAGGAAGGGGGGCTGGGCAGGGGCAGAGGCGGAAAGGGGGAAGGAAGCGACGGGGTTGAGTTGAGGGAGCCGGGGGAAGAGGGATTGGGTTGAGAAATTTTTTAAGATAGAAAATTTTTGAAAAGGGCTATACGTGTTTTCTAAATTGAAAAGAAATTTTAAAAACGTGTTCTAAAGTTTTGTTTTCTTTTTGTTTTAGAAACCCAATGTCTTTTCTTAGTTTTTGTTTTCATTTGAAGCAGAATGAGTTTCAACCAAACGAGCTCATAGAGCGTTGCACTTTGAAAAAACAAACTAGTGAAAGAAATTGTAAATCCGAAAGTTTATTATTTTTGCACTAGACTAGTAAATGCTTTTTTTTTATATTAGCGGGGTTCATGGTGGACTTATTTTTTGCGAGCCCAGCGGCTCTTGAGCTTTTTTATCCATCACCCAGGAGACCAACCTTAATTTTCCAAGTGGAGCATACGTGATGGGGATCGAACCAGAAATCATGATAAGGTTCCAAACACTCACCATCCACCTTACGCCACTTGGGTGTCCTCGCAAGGATGACTATTAAAGGCTTTGTCATGAGAGTTTTCGGATGTGTATTGGAATTCAATGGTTATATTGTCGGTCACACTGGAGGTTTTGCCTAGTCAAGTTGCAGGGCTTAATTAAAAAAAAAAAATTGTGCATTGACTTAATCCTCGACTGCACATTAAGACGAATCGTAGAACAACTGGTATCATTGTGTGAGGAGTCAATTTTTTTGTTTTGTTTTGGGTTTCATATCACTATCGCTCTCGGGATAGTTAAAAATGACCGCCAAAGACTTGTCGGGGGAGGTCTTATTTCCTGTTTTTAAAGCTTGGACTAGATCTTGAAGCTCGAGAGAAGAAAAACCAGGGTCATGAAGCCCAGCACCATGGAGCAACGACATGCTCCTATCTGCTACCAAAAACACATCAACATGTTCTTCCTTCTTCTGATGATTGTCATTCTTCATGTGGCCGTTAAACGCTTCGGCCCTGCTCCCCCGAGAGGTAAAGTAATCCTGGTCATGAATGTCTCCTTAGCTTTAAAGAATTGAGATCCCAGAGCCAGTTTTCATCCAATGTTTCTCTACCCTTATAACTTTAAAGACTCCCCCCCCCCTCCTGCGCGGTCATTTGATTGATTAATTCTGTGGTTGTTAGTAAACTCGTGTAACTATAATTTTGTGCGTTGATTAGGTGCAGGCTGGGTTAATCCTCATAATCCGAGTCCTGGCGGAGGGTGGGGTGAGTGTTCTTTTACCACGAGAAGAAAAACGATCAATAGCAAGTTTATCATCGCAAAAAGTAGCAACGGTTTTGCCATCACCGATGCAAAGAAGTTATAAATCTCATTTTCTAGTCACATCATTTTCATGAAAACTTAGTAATAACGAATTTTTCTGGAGTTATTATAGATAATGTTTAAATTATTTCTTCCCACGGAAGGTTACTGTGATGGCATTTTAGCTATAACCGTGTTGATAAGGATTCTAGAGACGTGGTCGTGCACATGGTATTGTTAATGGTGTTGACTTAAAAGATAGCAACATGCACTTAATTCGACAATCGCTTTTACTATTGCCAAAGTTTCGTTAATTAACGTAGAAGATCAGCATACTTTCCCATTGCATCCTCGAAAATCTTGAAGTATATGTATTCCTCATAAAACATGGGTCATATATTTACACTGACTTCTATTCAGTTGCAGTACATGGATGAGTTTTCGATGGATGGGAATACCTAGTGATGGAATAAAAGGAGTTCTCATGACTTCGCCGTATGTGCTGTTTCTTGGATTATAAGGTGATTGCTGATATTCGATAATAAGCTTCTGCAAAAGCAAATGATATATGTCACTTTTGGTGTCATGATATTCCCTTATTCGGGGGTCGGGTGTATTCTCCCCTACGGTTTAGGGTGTAAATTTGGCTAATTCGGCATCCACTTGATAATAATTTGGTTTTTACTCCTTTCTTTCTTTTTACAACTTGTTATTCTCATCCGGGACTGCATCAGATTGATTCGATTCTAATATTTCCTGAAAGCCTTGTAGTTTTGAGTCGCAACAAAAGAAAGCGACCGGTGACTCCATTAGGGAGAAAAACAGATATCAAGAGGAGCATTTACATGGCAAATTCTGGCACACGGAAGTCCAAAACAAGTGGCCAAACAGAGAGTATAAAAATAAATGAGATGTATAATATATGTGGTTAGATCAAAGCGTTATCCATTTACGAATGATGGAAACGATATCCCTATGATTAAAGAAGTTATAAACATTAAGTTGAGACCATCTCTAACATCGTCGACCTAGTGGTTTTATTATTTCACAACATAGTCTTTCCTTAACTGACTCCCTTTGCACTCGTGTGCAACCTCCTATATGTTTTCCGAATTGCTCCCTCTAATTACAATTCTGGATGGAGAGGTTGGGCAGCATCGCCACATGAGACTTCTTTGGATACATAGATGGTACGGTTTGAAAAGTACGTGTGCAAAGAGCATCAAGAGAGTTGAAGCTACAATACACTGTGGTTTCTATCGACCTGCATGGGAAAGTCCAGTCAAAGTCGCAGAACATTCACCCGGCCAACCCAAACCACACTCTGAAGCCACAAAGCAGCTAGCTGCTGCCATGTGACTTCCTCCTATCGCCAATTCGAGCCATGAAACTGCTCGCAAGGCAATTTATACCAGACGCAATACCAGCAAGCGAAGCTCCCTTGAGCGGAGCTGAAACTCCTTTGGCTTCACGGGAGGTCCTGAGTCCGGCTGACTCTTCTATTTGAGTGTACAGGTTGGATAATGTCTTAGGACAGGCGCACCTGTTCTAGGACAGGCGCACATGTTTCCTTTTAGTGGCGACTACTTTTTCAAGAATCCTACTTTCAGGAGCAATCTTAACACATATTACATATCAAGATTGCATTTTTCGTTTCAAGGTTATTATTTTCAAAGATCAGCCTTGATAACTCCGTTTTACTTAAAATTCCACGCCCATGTTTAAACTCATCCGAAAATTCTCAAATTTTAATGTTAATTACGAATTTTATTGGCATTTACTGTTGTAGAGCATAACAAAATGGTAGCTATTGTTCGTAAACTTACGAACTTTTCTAGAGCGTTACTATTTGAAGAAACAAAAAAAATGGTTGAAAAAAATTTGCAAATCACAAACTTGTGGTTTTTGCCGAAGACTAATTGAAAGGTTTGTCTTTCAGGATCTGTAAGTGAAGGCATTGAAAATCAATCGTAATATGAAAACGTGAAAGAGCCGTCAACTACACACATTTTAAGATCAAGTTAGCAAAACTATATGGATTTGTTTAGGTTCGCGAATTAGGAATTACTAAAACACGTATATCACAAAGAAAAAGGGATGTTAATCGTGTCGTATGGCGTTGTTTAAAGATTGATCTCGAGGTCAATGCTTGAAAAGCCTGGCAAATCATTTTTATGAAATAAATTCTCGTTTAAAAATCGTTTTGGTAAAACCGCGAACAACCACATATTTATTAATATCCTTAACAATTTTTAGGTCAAATCGAATTTAAGAGAGAACTTAGTACCGTTTCTCAGTTCCCTTAGAAAACATAGATGTGATTTTTAAAGTGATAAGATGCGCAAAACAATTGAAACAGAATACCGAAAGAGAAAAGGCGAAATGTGCAGCAGCTAAATAAGACAAAATAAAATCACCTCACTTCGTCCGGTCAAAGGCAGAGGATTGCGACACCGTGGGTCCAAGCCAACACACATCGCCGCACGCGGAGGAGGGCTTCGAGACCTGGCCAAAGCTTCTCCGAGCTGCGATAGGGCGATGAGCCAGAGAAGGGCCCGAGGTCGAGAAGGCGGGCATTAAGACATCGAATCTGAGGCGACCAAGGAGGCATCAGGAAGTAGGAACCGGGACTTCAATTGGAGGATGCTCTGGTCGTGGAGGGCCCCGTCGAACTAAGGGTGAGCTTGAGCTGGCAGGTGTATTAGACCGGTGTTGGGACGAGGTGATTTGCCTAAAGAGCACTGTTCCAGTTCGGGAATACAGTAGGTTGCTGGGATCTGCCATCCAGATGAACCAGACCGGAACCGTCCCCATCCAGATGATAGGCTGAGAGCTTGCAGAGATGACCATGATGACTGGTTGTTCTATCGTCGAGTGTATCAGGAGTTCAAGGACACTGTTTCGGGGATTAATTGAGCTAATGGGGGCCACACTGTCTCCATCTGTTCATCTCGAGAACTTGGGGAGGCTCAGATTTATCTCGGATCTGCTGGTGCTGTTAAACAACGGATTCCCCCTGGATAAGGAGCTAGAGTCTGTGGAGGGGTCAGCGGGAGCTCGACATTGCTGATAAAGGCGAAGTCTATGAAGGAGACAACACAGGATATCGACAACAGTCTTGCCGAGGATGGCTAGGATGAGCTCACCGACAGCGAGGAACTTGCTGATTCAAGCAGAAGAAACCGATCTGGTGGACCACAAGCATTTCGGGGAATTCTAGAGGATGTGACAGGCCACTCAAGTGCTGGGATTGAAGTTTGTTGCTAACGCCGTTATCACAGGACAAGAGCAAGATTTCTCTGTCAAGTGATGGATTCTGCCAGTTTAAACTGAGACGTCCGCTGGTCTCTCCCCCAACTAATCCCGAGTTCTCGTCATCTTCTCCAGTACTGCCCGGCGCTCTTCCTTCTTCCATACCATTTTATTCAACTCAAAGAAATTATTGCCAACCAAGACTTGATGGTTCGGCCGATCACTCCAACATTCATCATCCTGAAAGAAGCAGGTTTTTTTTTCTCCTTTGTGTAATACCTCAAATTTACATGCGGGCCATGAACAACGATTCTCGGCCCATTGTGAGCCCGACGTTTATTCTCTCAAAATGGCCAAGGCCCAGGCCCAACTTTAGGATCCACTTTACACAAAAAAAATTTGATGATAAGAGAATAATGACAATAATAATATGATTCATAACGCCATGCCATCCAACACTAGTGACAAGCCTCCGGACACAGTTAATCAGACCCAAATGTCAAACACCGGCCAACATTTTTTAGCTACTAATTAGTCTCGGTCATACCAACAACTATTGGCACAAGATATTCAAAAAGTAATGCATCATCAAAACTCCAATACAGTCGGTTGCATGCTGGACTGACTTCAGCCCCTGGTCAGCAGTCCACTTCCTGGGCAGCAGCAACTCTTTACACAAAGGGACAGTCTCTCGCTCATGCTGTTGCTGTAATGCCACCTTCGAACGCTCAACATGATTGCCACTCTGGTGGATGCAACGACAGCAATCACATCCTCAGACGTGGTCGTAGCTTCAGAAGCAGGGACAATCTCCTGCAGCTGCGACGCATGCCGCTTGAAACAGGACGTCATCAAGCCGGCTCTTGCTACAGTATCACCAACTCATACGAGGATATCAGCAGCAGGGAAAACGTTCCACACTCACATCAACCTCAGCATGATGTTCTACAATCTACACACCAAACCAGACAACCTTTTGTCATTCAGCCGACCGCAATCCGGTCAGCTGCCATTTATGGTCCTCAACAGAGTTGGCAAGCTCCTGTTTACGAACCTGCGCAGTCCATGCCGCAGCATAAGATGCCACCAACAACGGCAGCAGCGGCAGTCATCCGATGTTCATCAACGGCAGACGTCCCTCTTGACAGCCTATACAAAGTTCTCATCCACAGCGATAGCATCAACATTCAAATCAGTCCCAGTTGCGGCAGAACCAATTAATCAATTAATAAAAAAAGGGGGGCGATAAAACAACATGGGAGATTCACAGCAAGCACAGCCTTAACAACAGCATCAGCCAAAACTGACGAACCAACAGAACAACGGCTGATGTTCATCAACAAGTGAAGGACCCTCAAATAAATATTTCGGAATTGCATCAGCATCAACATCTAGTACGCAGACAGTCAAAATCTCAAGTGCGGCGACAAAGGCAAGGCGACGGTGCAAACTTACTAACGTCCCAGGGGCGACAGTTACAACCAGCAACAATCCGGCAACCAATCCCTAAACGGCCCGTGCCCGCAGTCGCACCAGCAGTAACAGTCGGCCCCAAAGTGATCCAGCAACGGCGACGATCGACGTCTTTTCCAACGTTCCCATCCGCAGCAGCCTGCCCAACTTCAGGCGCAGTTACGATCGCAACAACAGTTGCATGAAGGTCAGGAGCTTCAGGAGTCGTCGCCAAAATTCTAGTACGGTTCAGCATCAGTACTTGAAACAGCACATGCAACAACACCAGATACAATAGCAACATGTACAGCAACAACATTAACAAAAGAAGCAGCGGCCGCAATCGGTACCCCGACATGACGGTTTGAGGCTGTCCGATACCAACCGAAGCAGTACCAACTTGCTGCAGATGCAACTAACTCCTACTCGAATCCGAACGCCATTCTCAACCTTTATGAGGGAAGTCCCAAGCTCCCCAACAGCTTCGTTGGCAAGGTCAGGAGATCGTTTTGATTGGGGATTCTGAAGTTGCTTGAGAGACGGGCCTTTGACAAGCTGTAATTCTAAAAGAGAGAGAGGAGCCTTAGCCCATCAAGTCACAAACCTATTGCAAAACAGCCCAAGGCCTAAGTCCCTTTGTAATCACAAAACAAGCCACAACACAACTCCAAACCCACGAAAACCACAACATAGCCCGACCCAAAGTGGAAGGATGACCCAGCCCACATCATAACCCAAAACCAGACTTACCTCCCGACAGGATCAGACAAAAAAGGACAACTCCCACACACCTGACAGTTAGTCCTCCCCTGCCTCCGTCGATCACCTGCAAAAAAGGTGATTTGGTGAAACCCAGAAGGGTTGGGTCCCCTAACGGACTGACTTCTCCAAACCAGAAGCTAACCAAATGGGGGATCCAAATGGAATTGGAAGGATCGAAAGAATTGGATGAGAGGGAAGAGACTAACCAGAAGAGCTTCTGGTCGAAATGGAGCAGAGGATAAAAAGGGCCAATGTATTCAATCACCGNGAGAGGGGGAGGTATTCGCTGTCATCGAATATCCCCTTCTGTTCCTCATCTCTTCCGATCCTTCTTTGGGATCCTTTTCCAGCATCTTCACCATCATCCCAGTCCCTTTTCCTGCCACTTCACCAAGGTAAGCGGCAGAGAACACCATGGGAACCCCCCCTCGACGGCCAACCCAAGCGAAGCGCGTAACGACAGCAGCGAAGGATGACAACATACCTCGTGCTGAGGCAAACTTCAACTCTCCAGGATGCAACAGCAGCCGCACAGACCCCTGGCGACAACCCCCGATGTCACCGCAACTTTGAAGCTTCTTTTGAGTCCAGTCGATGGCTGCCTTGTCTCCCCTGATAGAAACCAGACATACGAGCTTCCTGTGGCCACAGTCGCAGGAATACCTTCTCCTCTGTTCTCACTGTTTTCTTCGGCTCTTATACACATCTAGATGTGTATAAGAGACAGTACGAGCTTCCTGTGGCCACAGTCGCAGGAATACCTTCTCCTCTGTTCTCACTGTTTTCTTCGGTGTATAGATTCACAAGCTCGCTGGGGGACTCGTGATGCTGGGTTCGAACTAACCAGAAAGATGCTGGTCCCCGAGCATCGCAACCCACAGCGAAGAGTTGGGTTCGAACTAACCCAGGGTTTCCTCTTCTGTTCACATGGGAACATCGGAAAACTATGCGGACTTCACGGATAATGAGGATAACAATTAAGGACTTCGGAAAGGTAAGACATGACTTACTCTCGTCTTAATTAGGTTTTATCTATCAAATTTAACGATTCTAACCATTCTTATATTTTCTTTGCATGTACACTGAACATGCAATTTCGAAAGATGAACTCCAACATTTCGAAGATTAACTCGCAGGCGCGTGTATCAAACCGCATGGTTATACCCCGGCCTAAAAACCACGGGCTTGAAGAGTAAAGCGGCCCCAACCTTCAATCAAAGGTACAAAGGGGAGGTGCGGGCCTCCCCGAATTTCATTTTAAGCCCACTTGTAACGGATTGCGGGTCCAAGTGTATAGGCCCGTAATCACCGCCCATTCACTGTCCTTTTGATCTAAATACTTGCTTATATTTGCGCGTTTGTTTAGGCTTTTGGTTGAACGTCGCATGTATATTTTAATCAAACCCACCTAAAGTCGGGCCCAACGCCCGTTAAAACGTCGATAAAAGTCCGACCCACTCTTGGATCGGGCCCAACACCCGTCAATCAAAAGTTAAACTTTTTTTTGGACAAATCGCCACCCTTTTCGCATGTGGTAGAATATTAAAGTTAGTAAATAGAAATCCCCGAACCCAGAACTCTGATTTTTTCGACTTAAAATCACGCTTTTAAAAAACTAAGTCGGTGGTGACTCCGAACAATGTTTCCAAAGCTAAACTAAACCCCCCTACACCTCTATTTTCGGAGCCATTTAGGATGAGGTGACAACCTGTCTCTTATACACATCTAGATGTGTATAAGAGACAGGTACTAAGGTTAGTAAATAGGAATCCCCGAACCCAGAACTCTGATTTTTTCCGACTTAAAATCATATTTTTAAAACTAAGTCGGTGGTGACTCCGAACAAAAGTTTCCAAAACTAAACTAAACCCCACACCTATTTTTTCCTGTCTCTTATACACATCTAGATGTGTATAAGAGACAGCCATTGGAGCTAGTAATTAGGAATCTTCGAATCATACTGTGGTTTTTCGACTTAAACCAGTTTTCAAAACTAAGTCGGTGGTGACTCCGAACAAAAAGTTTTCCAAAGCTAAACTAAACCCCACTACCCTTTTTTCGGAGCCATTTGGGGTGAGGTGACGGCCTGTCTCTTATACACATCTAGATGTGTATAAGAGACAGTTCAGGAGCAATCTTAACACATATTACATATCAAGATTGCATTTTTCGTTTCAAGGTTATGATTTTCAAAGATCAGCCTTGATAACTCCGTTTTANCCTTAACGCAGCTTTTCGCTCGCCACCTTCGGGTGGTTGGCGAAACGCCCCGCAGATCCGTTCGCGAATCAAGAGAAAGCCCAACCCCGGGCCCATTTCAGCAGCGTCCGGCGTTCGAATCGTAACGCCGACCGGATTGGGCCTCGGGGGAGCGGGCCCGGATCATCGGGCTTGCCGGAACCGCCACGCGCACACTTTGAATTGGGATTCTACTCTCGTAACCCAATTCTTCTTAAGTTCACTTTTGTTTAACTGCCGTAATTGCTTGGGAAGACTTTTTAATGTTTCGGTATTCTGCAACAGCCTTGTAACCCGTCAAACTTTTACAATCTGTCAATATTGTGCTGCAATTGTTTTGCTTTGTTGACCTTCATTGATCGGATTTTCTCTCTATCGGGGCCTTCTTGTCCTCTGTGATAGGCCTGTGCCAGCCCCACGCATCCCTGCAGGGCACGAGCTGACCATGGAGGCGGAAAAAACTTACACCAGCAATATTAGGGAGGGCATCACCATGAAGTTCACGACTTTTGAAGGTAACTTCGCTCAAAGTCCTGGCCATCGATCGTGAGCGGCTTCTACGGGGATGTCGTGGGACGACATTGGCGTTGGTGATTCCTCCTTTTTGGCATGGACCCTAAACACGATTGCAGCAGCAGCAGCTTCGCGGGGGGAATCGACTTTGCTTTTCAATGGGTAGCGGCCGTGATGACGATGACGAGAGAGATACTGGAATCAATTCTAGATTTTGCGACAGCAACGACTGGAAAGGGAAACAATCAGACGGTTACGTATCCAAGAACTTGCTGTAGCTGTCGCTCGCCAGGAATTTGAATGTTCATAGCTCCGTGCATGAAAACAAAGCAAAACAGACAGCAAAGACACAAACAAACGTAAGAGTCTCAAAGAAAAAAGGCAAAAGAAACGAGAATACCAAGATGTTTGAACCCGTCAGCGGAGTTGGAATTTTCAAGAATATAATCAGCAGTCGCTGGTTGAACTTGTCTTTGATAAAGCTGGTAAATATAACAAACAAGGCCGACGGCAGGGATGACTCGGTTTGGCAAATGGTTTGCTTTTATATATATATAAAGGTTGGAACATCTACAGCCTTCCTTGTGAAGGAAGATCGGATTATCGCAGGCGATATTTCTCTTCTTTCCCGTCTTCTTCTTCAAGCACCTTACTTCTCCTAAGTATATGTCTCTTCATCTCTCTTTTTGTCAAAATGCCACCAATCATGCTTCTCACGTTTTTATTTATTATATATTTTTCTTGAAAAAAATTGGGGTATCAACCGGCCAATAGAAGGAAAACCACGTTCATGGAGAATCACACCATGAAGCGACATCATGCTCCTATCTGCAACCAAAGACACATCCACAAGTTCTTCCTTCTGCTGATCATCATTCTTCATGTGGCCGTTAGAAGCTTCGGCCCTGCGCCCGCGAAAGGTAAAGCAATCTTGGTCATGAATGCATCCTTAGCTTTAAAGGGTTGAGATCCCAGAGCCAGCTCTAAACAATGAAAGCCCGAGCCCCTCCCCCGGGTTTGTTTGATTGGTTAACTCTGGTTTTGGTCGTAAAGTTGTGTATCTATAATTTCGCGCATTGATCAGGTGAAGGTCCTCGGTGCGGTGTTGATCCTCATAATCCGAGTCCCGGCAAAGGATGGAGTGAGCGCTCTTTTTGTTGCTTTTTTTTTTCCTAAACAAATGCTGGTGTTGATAGGCGAAACTTAAAAACTATGACCATAATTTAGAGCGGACAACTATTTGAACAGGATGATAGATGGAATAAGTACAGAAATAGAAATAACCAGGCGAGTCTATCGAAATCCGGGCTTCTACGAAACCCTGCAAACTTTGGTGAAGAATTTAACGGACTCTGGCAGACTAGAGAAATGGACAAACCAAAACTAAGCAAATTTCGAAATTTCGAACTTTATTGCACTGATAAAGGACAGGAACTTCCTTGAAAAGTTAGTGATAAGGAAAAGAAACGAGTTTAAATTCCTTTTCCAACAGTAACGGCATTTTAGTCATGACCGTGTGTTGATTTGGCCGTGTACAAATGGAATTGCTAAAGGTGTTTAATCAAAAGATAACAAAACATGCGCTTAATTACGCAATCGGTTTTACTATAGTCGAAGTTTCTCAAAGTCAGTTAAATAACGTAGGAGATCAGCATAGATGCAACCTCGAAAATCTTCAAGTAAATCTATTCCTTGTAAAACATGGGTCATATATTTACAATGGCTTCTATTCAGTGGCAGTACATGGATGAGGTTGCGATGTATGGGAAGACCCGTTGATGGAATAAAAGAAGTAGTGGTATCTTCATAGTATCTGCTGTTTCTTGGGTTATACCAAAGCAAATGCAAATGCTTTATGTCACATTTGGTAGTGATGATATTCACTCGTTGGGCTGTCTCTTATACACATCTAGATGTGTATAAGAGACAGGAGCAAGGTGTTGACTTATCGAAGTGGGTTGAAGCTGATAAACATTTAACACATTTTAGGTAATAAGAATCAAATTCGATTCCATGAGGACTTAACAAAGGCTCCAAAGGCCCTATCCTATATTTTTTCTGTCGTCTCGGATGTGATTTTCATAAGATTGAGTTTATGGGTAACAGCAGAACGTGCTGTATGCAAATTATGAATTTAAAAAGAGTCTTCGAGCATGAAAGAAAGTGAGAGCATCAAAGAGTATGTTGATAGACTTATGACCTTCGTTAACAAAATTCGGCTGCTTGAAGAGGAATTGCCAGATAACATGTGGAGAAAGTGCTGGTGAGTTTGCGAGAAAGGTTTGAGTCGAATATATCATCTCTTGAAGAATCCAAAGATTTTTCGAAAATCACGTTGACTAAGCTTATCAATATATTTCAAGCTCAAGAATATAGAAGGTTCATACGACAAGAAGATGATGCAACTAATAAAGATCAAAAAAGAAGAAAAGAGTGTTGAAGGTGTCTATGTTGCTAGACAATCTAGATCTCGGAGAGAAAAGACAAGAAGATAAGCCTCCATGCCCTCACTGTAAGAAAGGCAATCATCCTGAAAACTGTTGTTTCTTTATATCGAATATATGATACAAGTCATGCCAACAACTCAAACAATGAAGCTTCCCAAGATGAACACGCACAAATGATAGAAGAAGAAAATATCAAATGTTTGTTGCTATGTGTTTATCGGCAAAGGTACGAGATCATACTTGGTTGATAGACAGTAGTTGTACAAATCACTTGACCTCAGATTTGAGCAGTTTTGTAAGGCTGGACAAAGCTAGCGAATCGAGAGTGATGATTGAGAATGGAGAATTCCTAGATGTCAAAGACAGAGGTACTGTTGCAGTAAAAATAATCGTAGGTACCAAATACATACCAAATGCTTTATTTGTCCCTAGAATCGGCTAGAGTTTACTGAGTGTGGGTCAAATAATAGAGAAAAATCATGCTTTGCATTTTAAGGATGCGACTTGCACCATTGTGAATCCTGATGTTTGTGAGTTTATGACCTTGAAAATGAGAAGGAAAAGCTTTTCTATTGTATGGAAAGAAGAAACGCACTCATGACGAAAAAGGTCGACAGAAAAATCGGATAAGATTTCAAGAAGATTTTGAGATAATTAAAAATTCAAGAGGAAACTCAAAAGAAGATCCGATCGAAGATTAAATCGATATTCAAGAAGACTTGGTGTAGGCAGCAAAACATCAAGAGAAGATNCAGGTGTATTCTCCCTATCGGTTTAGGGTGTAAATTTGGGGAATTTGGCATCCACTTGATAATAATTTCGATACTAATATTTCATGAAAGCCTTGCCGTTTTGGGTCGCAACGAAAGAAAGCCTGGCATTTGCATGGCAAATTCTGCAAAACAGGAAGTCCAAAAACGAATTCCCTAACCACATTTGCTTCTCAGTTGGAAGGTTACAAGAAAGTAAATGAGATGTAGAATATAAGTGGTTAGATCAAAGCGCTGTCTGTTTATGATGACGGAGAAGATATCACTATGATTAATAAAGTTATAAACTTTAGGTTGAGATCATCTCTGACATCAGTAATCCAATCTAGCCTGCTGAGGTCTCGAGCTGAGTGACCCAAAAAAACACATCTAGCAAAGGCTAATGGGTGACAGGTTCGCTGAGCGAGGGATTTGCGAGCGGCACCTTAGCGATACAAGCAGGAGAACACATCAAATGAAGGCTAGTGGTTAATTTGCTGCCACAGATCAAAACAAGAAAACTCAAGGATGAAGACATGGAAGTTACGAAGATGAGTTAGGCAAAGAAATGTTAGAAAGCGAAAGACATGGAAAGGGGGCATCTGGATTAGGCAAAGAAAGCGAAAGACATGGAAAAGGAGGGTACTCGGATTAGGCAAAGAAAGGTTAGAAAGCGACAGACATGGAAAAAGGAGGGTATCCGGATTGGTAAGAAGGAGATCATGATACTAGGAATGTAAGAGAGGCTATATAACATAATATTTCCTTTCCATAAGTAACCTAGGTTTAGACAGTATAAATAAGTTTCATTTCTACATTGCAAATGATCCAGAACTGGCCCAGAAAATATTCAACATTCTCGGGCTTCCTTGCGTTTCTCACTCTCAGTTTTGAGGGAGGCATATTCAGGAAGCTCGAAGCAAATGCAATATGTGACATAAAATAGAGAAGAATTTGACCCTTGGCCATAAATCATCACCCATGTTTATAGATCGAATTCTCAACTTGAAATGAGTCTTAACCTTGGGAATTAAAGAAGCTTCGTTGGGAAAATAATGAGCACAAGACATCAGATTGGTGGACATGCCACGTACCCCATAGTCTTCACTTTTGTTCGTCGGGAGCACCACTCGATCCTCATCCCCTCGAAGTATAAAAGGATGGAGAACTCGTCTCTTCAGGGGAGAAGATATATGGCCTCCCTGATTGCCCTCTCACCGCCTTGGACTGTGGGCGCGGGTAGCCGTTGTAGCTAGGGGAAAACGGACGATTCACCCAGAAAGGAGGCAAGCGCAGGTTTGGAGGGCGCCAGGAAAGCGTCGCTATATGCGTCTTCCCTTTGCTTTTCCCTCCTCTGTCTGTGCTTCCGTATTCGTCATGTTTGTGCAAGCTTCACCCCTTCCTTCTCCTTCTCCCGTCCTCTCTCTGTTTTCCGTTGCTTGTCGAACTTATGGTCGTCCTGCTGTTGTGTGTGGCTGCGAGTCTGTCCATGGGTGCGTTTGGGTTGGAGCCGAAAGGTACGTTTTATTCCCTCTCTGTTCTTCCTCGTCCGTCTTCGTCGTGTTTGTGTGTATCTCATTTCCCCCCTGTTTTTCCTTGGTGTCGACGTCGCCTTGTTTGGGGATGTCTGCTTGCTGTCGCGGCTGTGATTTTGCCCATGGATTGTATGGGTTCGGTAATGGGTCGATGTCATGCTGAGTTCGAAACCCTGTGATTTCGTGGATGCTTGAATTCGTCATCTTCTATGTGGGTAGTTCCGGCCGTGATATGTGTGATTTGGCCTCCGAGACTAATTGAATGCGATTTTAGAAGCAGAGTGTGGATGCAATTGGTCTAACGGTGATTTTCTCCATCTGAGGCTTAATGCGACTTTCCCCTGCTTGACGTTGGCTTTGGTTGCCACCAATGTCAGAAAGAATTGATATTTACACTGTTGTTGTCCTGCGGGTAAAGAGGAAATCGTGTGCGGTGAGTATGTATTTGAGATGAATATTGAAATGTTGTTGCCTTTGAGAATGATGACTGGGGGCGTGGTGCAGTGTGGTTGGATTGATTGGGATGCTGGATGTCTTCGTTGTCCCATGACAGACTGAAAGCTGGTGGTTGAATTAACGATGCGTTATTCAGATTTGTTTTTGCATGAGCTTGAGGTGTTAACCCGGCTGTGACGTCAGAGGAGAACGGGGAGGTGACGTCACTCGCGGTCTCTCCTGTTGCCGTTTCCCGGGCGCTCCCGGAAGAGTTAGTGGGGACGTACTACGGTGGTCCTGGCACCTTCGGAAGGGTTGCTATGGTGGAGGCCTCTCAAGGAAGTCACTATGTTTATTTACTTTTTTATTAAATTGCTGGGAAGGGTTGCTATGGTGGAGGCGTCTCAAGGAAGTCACTATGTTTATTTACTTTTTTATTGAATTGCGAATCTGTACATCGTCTAGTCGTTGCGATATCTATCTCATTCGAAAATTATATACCTTCTGTTGGGGCTTTGTTCCTTTTTACCCCTGTTTCCGAAACTATTTTGAGTTTTATGGCTTCGAATTTCAATATTACCGTTTTACGGCACTCTCTCTCCTCACTTTCTTTTTTCTTCGAATCAATCCCAAAATTTTTACCTTTCTTTCAATTTAGTCCCTCAAGACAATTAAAAGAAATTAACTCTTAAGCAGGCTCTGATACCAATCAATAAGATAGGAATCGGACTTAAGAAGAATTTCCTAATTGTCTTTGTCGCCTGCGTTCCGCCAACCTCGAATACTCGTTTGAGTATCTCGAACTTGCCGCAAATCCTAGATTGGATTTACTTCAAGGAAGAATTCCTCGAATTCACTCTGCGTAAGGGTCAGTTCTTCCAATTTCTTGGAATAACTATCCACAAGCTTAGTTAGCTGCGTTAATTGAGCTGATATACTTGCCAATCGATCTACCACCGTGTTTAGCAAACCGGTAGTGGAATCCTTGCCAACCCCGTGATCCAAATGGAGTAACTCTGGGTTAGGACAGTCAGTCATGCGAATGACTCGTGCACTTGCACTTCTCTCAGTTTCTTTCTTCAGATTAAAAGAAATATCATAAAAAGCTCAAAAGATGTTTATCATACCTTACTCGGATGAATAGCTCAGAAGGTTCACCAAGCTTCCGCACTTCGGAACTTCAAGAGTGAAGAATTCCTCAAATTTGTGGAATTAGATGGAGAGGCTCTTCTGTGTCACACCGAATGCCCTTACCTCGAGGGCCTTATATAGACACTCCTCATCCAAAAATTTCAGCTCAAGGCTTCAATTCTTTCAAGGTTCTGACCTGTCGATCTGACCTTCCGTTAGTCTTAATCAGTTTTTATTAATTCTAACCACCTTACTCTTGATTCCTTAAGGTATTCTTTTCGGAAGTTTATCAAAGAATTTTACTCATAGAGATATGAGAATCAATTCTTTATTTCGATAACTTCCCGGAGGACGATCAAAGAACTAGACTCGGAGAGATGTGAGAGAAAGTTCTCTATTCAGATCGCCTCCCCAAATGAGGTAGAGGACTTGTGAATATACACACAAAGGAGCCGGTGCCTATGCACTGTTTGCCAGCTCAAAAGTAAAAGGAATCTAACTATTTCAAAAGTTAGTGGGGTCCTAATGACTGACAAAAATGTCCTAATCTAACTTTATACAATCTTCTCCCGTCTTCATTATTACGATGTCATGGGAGATTCCTTCCTTGTTGTTGGCGCATGATGACTCGCCAACTTCTTCTTTAGAGAGTCCCTCTAGCGGTTGACAGGCTTCAAGGATTTGTCGGGCTCTCTCTTCATCTTTTTTATCAAACCGCTGCTCTAAGGATTTGTCGGTGTAGTCAACGATTTGTTTCTAGACCTCAAAAGTGTCAGCCTGGAGATGTAAATCAGAATACTCTCTCTTCCAGAAGCTATCTAGAAGATCAAGCATTCTCTGCCATCCTCGTTCCCCAGCATATTCATCGATGTAGGTCAGATAGGAACGAAGGATCGTGACGGTCGTCATGCCATCACTGAGCACATAGTATAACTCCTTGCGGGGTAACAAGTGCTCCAGCACATCCTTAAGGAACTCAACCTTCATGGCCTTTCTTACTGTTTTGTCCTTGTAATACTTGCGCCATAGTCCCCTCTTATCGAAGTTCTCTCGTTGAGGTTCCACCAGATGCCTACTTTCACTAGGATGAATATTCCACGCTTATAGGTTTTGAAGGAGAACCTTCCCATACTGTGGGTGGTCTTCTTCTTCCATCATAGTGCTAGTAATCAATGCAGTGGCATACCTTGGTCTGTATCCCATGCATCCGAGTATAAACTTCACCAGATGCGGAAGTGGTTCCATGTGTTTTGGTTCAGATCTATCAATCTCCAGAATATTCACAAACCCCGCATACAAATATGGTGCAGCTACTCCCACCATGTCTGAGGATATCCTCAGAGACGGCCACTTCTCAGATATCCAGTACAGATACGGTTGAAGCACAGGGTTTTCCTCAAGTAAGGATTCCCTCATATCCACTACTACCTTAGGAGTTTCATAGTTTTTGATCTTCCACTGTACTATGGACATAGTCGTCGTAAAGATTTGCTGCCTCTCCTTTTCGGTTCTCGATAGCTCTTCACCATCTGAAGCTTTGATTGCCAATCTTTGCTCCAGATCTTTGATATACTCAATCGTTTTAGCTGCGAAAAACTCAACCGGGTGTTTGTCATCATGTTTAATGCCACCTATGAGTCCTCCACAAACTACAGATGCATCCCAAGATAAGGATTCATCTTCCAGATCCTCATGGATAAATCCATAACGGCGCTTGCCATCGTAACCTCCGTCACCATGAGATTGCTCACCAAACTCTTTGACCGAGTCTCTAACAGGAATTGCTTCCTCAAGGCTTTCCTTACTCTCAGGATTACCTTCAACGAGTTCCTCTGCTTTTTCAAAATAGAAAAGCAGATCACACTCCATTGCTACCGCTTCTTCGGGATCTATCCTTGGTTCGGGTTCTACCCTAGGAATTGGCTCACCTACCAAGGCTTTGAATTTGGCCTCTGCCTCAGAATACTCATTCTCAACCTGCTCCTTTTGCTCCTTTTGACTCTCCAACAGAGATTTATAGAGCTTGACAGCTTGGTTGATAGAGATCTTCTGCTCTTTGGCAAGGTGACCTCGGCAGTAATTAAACTGTACCGTGGTTGGAGGAAACCACCAAGGTTGCTCAACCTTATCGTCCTTCTTAGGACCGGAGGACCCAATTCTCTTGGCTTTCCTCTTCTTCCTAGCTTTTTCTTCATGATTAGCTTTTGCTCTATCCTTCAGATCTGCCACGTTCTCCTTTCCTTTGCAACTTCCTTCCTTAGGATCAGCCATCTTCTTTTGAAGATATTTCGTGTCTCCTTTGGACATAGAATTATCCTTATCCTTAGGATCCACCTTCCCTTCCTGGGAATTCTTCGCTTTTCCCTTATGATTGGTTGTTACCTTTCCTTTAGGTCCAGCCATCCCTTTCTGAGATTCTACCTTCGCTTTTCTCTCAGATCTGGCCTCAGCCTCCTTGGGATTAGCCATCTCCTTCTGGAGATCTGCTTTCGGTTCTCCTTTAGCATTGGCAACTGCCTTATCCTTAGGATTAGCCATTCCCTTCTGGGAATCCGCAGTTTTCAGCTTCTTTGGACATTCGTAGGAACGATGTCCAAGTTGCTTGCACTGGCAGCACAGAACTGCTACTTTCGTTCCAGATGCGGAACCAGCATCACTATGTTCACCATCTCCCTTATTGGGACATACCTTCTTAGAGTGTCCCTCATTCTTGCATCCCCAGCATATCTTTCTCTTTGCAGCAGGGTCCATCTGCAGAGTGTTTAGAAAGAGAGGAGTTTGCCAGTTCTCTAGAGAGAGAGTCAGCTATTATGTTGTGGTCGGATGAGATGTATTCGACCTCATATTTATAATAGCTAAACCATTCTTACAACCTTAAGAATCTAGTTTGCCTAGCTTCCTTAAGGTTCAGACTCATAAACCTTTTTACATAGGTTGAGTCAGATCGCACTAAGAATTTCTTTGGTGCCAAAAAGATGTAAAAAGCCTTTATTCCATTTTTCAAGGCTAATACTTCTTTTTCGTGTATCGGATATCGTAGCTCGTAACCCTTAAAGCTACTCGACCAATAATTACAGACAGGTTCTGGTTTTCGTCCTCTAATTTTGAGAACTGCTCCCCAAAACTCGTCAGAAGCATCAACTTCCAGGACTAACTCATCCTTATCAGAAGGTAAAGCAAGTTGTGGTAAATTTTTCACCTTAGCTTTTATCCTCTGAATCGACTGAGTATCCTCATCTTCCCATATCCAAGGATTCGTAGAAGAAGTCTTCTTTGAAATCCTTCCCAGATCTCGGGACAGATCTGTCACAAACTTCCTAACATAGTTAACAAATCCGCAAAATCTTTGGACTTGCTTCCTATCCTCAAGTCTGTTAGGAAATTCAACTATTTTTTCGGCAATATGATTTTGAAATTTAATTTTTCCCTTCTCAATCTCCATGCCTAGAAAATTAATTGATTCCTTAAACCATTCTATCTTACGTTCGGATAGAATCATGCCCTCCTGTCGAAAGACATCGGTTACCTTATCAAGGTGCCACATGTGGTCATCTTCAGATTGACTGTAGACTAACACATCGTCTATGTAGACCGCACAAAACTTACGGACCTACTTAAAAGCATTATCCATTTTGCACTGAAATACGCCTGAAGCATTCTTTAGGCCGAACAGCATAACCAACCATTCAAACATTCCTTGCGGAGCATTGAAGGCAGTTAGAGGAACCGACTCTTCCTCCATCTTGACTTGCCAGTAACCACTTTTCAAGTCAAATTTGGAAAAGTATTTTGGTTGGCTCCGACTGATCCTATCAATGAGGTCTCCCGCAGTGGGAATCCTATAGCCATCGTCCTTCGTCGCTTTGTTAAGCTGACGATAGTCTATAACCATTCGTGTTTTTCCTCGCACCTCCTCGGCATGGTTAATCACCATAAAGGCCAGACTAGAATGCGGACTATAACTGTCCCTAATCAAGCCTTTTCCAAGCAACTCAGGAATTTGTTTATCAAACTCCTCAACCATCTCAGCCGTATACATAATGTTTCGAGCTCGAATAATGGTTCCGGGATCTTTCAAACTTAATTTAACCTTTAGACCATTTCGAGTCCACAACTTTAATGGGTCATCACTAAAGTTGTCGATCAGTTTCACAAGGAACTTATCCCATTTTGTTCCTGTTAACAACCATACACGATTCTTGATTTCGAAACAAATCGTCATACCAGCTAGAACTACTGGTACTCGTTGTAGAAAACAGGATTTGCATCCAATCATGCTCATGTTCTACCAACCGTAATCACCACGCTGAGCTCGCACTCTGAAAGCTCTTTCACATGGTGATTCACCACAGTATTCTGTCCGTCTTACTGGATAGAACCCAAACTTTAACCTAAGTTTCGGCTCCTGTAGAATAGTAATTTTAACACCACCAATGGTGACGTCGTTTGCATCCTGCACAAAAGGAAGATTTTCCCTTTGTCCCTTAAGGAAAGCATTACCCAGAATAATATCTACTTCCAATAAAGGATGTGCAAGGATCTCTTTAATGATGAACTTTTGTCCACCAATAAAGACAGGCACATTGCCGGCCTTATGGCTAACTATTGTTACCATACCATCGACGTTTACCATATGAATGGATTTTTGCAGTGGTTCCCACCACTCATCTAGTAGAGCATTGAGTCTAGCACAACTTATGCTACACCCAGTGTCTATCAAGGTGTCCAAGGAATACTCATAGTATTCAGGAAACTTGAAGGTTAGAGTAACATAGGTGCTCAGTTCTTCTTTCCTAACACTAAATCCCTTATGTTGGACTATACTTGAGGATGGTTCTATCATCCGCCAGATATCGTCTGCCGCAATAGACCTTTGCTCGGTATCTGCTCGATAACCTTACAAACTTCAGGAATCTTGGATAAAGAGTTTTCCGAACTGGTAACTCTTAACATCTGAATTGACTCCTCTCTCGGTTGGTCTACTGGGTCTTCATAGACAGGTAATGATATCTGTCTATACCCCACGATTCTACCCGTATGTTGAGACGGGGTCCTTGAATCTACAAACCTTCGAGAAGCTACCTCTTCTACTAGTGGGGGTGCAGATGCTTCTGCTGGTCGAGAGACAATTATGTCTTCTCCCACATCACTAGCTCTAGAAGAGACTTCAGAGAGCACTGGTGTTCTTGGCTCTCTCAGGATTGGTATCCTCACAGGCAGATGCCTGTCAGCTCTATCGCTCAACATAGGCAAGTGCCTATCAGCTCTGTCACTAACCCTTGACGATTCACCCAACATTAGAGTAATCTCATTACCCCTTTGTCGAATATTAGCCGCACTAATGGGCCTAAAGCTACTACTAGGCTCAGTCATAACCCAACTCCTTGGCCAGGTTAACTCCAGTGGATTTACCTCACGCCTATGGAACTATTAGTAGTTGTTATGACCTTCCTCGAACAACTAAGTTAACCTTGAGATGTTCCTCACACCAGGACTGATAGTATTTACCAATTGGTAAATTACCCTAGTGTGATACGCCAAAAACTTGGCCTGGGGATTCATCCGATCCATATTCATTGACTTGATTCATAAGGTCAATGAAGTCCTCAAAGAGCGATCGCTCAAGGCCATCATGAAATTTGGATGGACTTGAAACCATACAGGGCCATGTGCAAGATTGGCCTGTATACCTGATATCAGTTGATCTTTAAACTCTCGCCACCGTTTATCGATCACAGCTGCTACCACAGGACTATTCGCTGGTAAATGAAACAGCGGAATTAATCCTACCTGGATTAATCCAATGTGTATACAGTTATATACACCTCTAGCACTTCGCATGGTTTCCCTAATGCGTTGTACATTGAGTAATGGAATATCCAGCGTCTCAAGCTCAGTGCTTGTGACCTGTGCCGTTGCTTCCGACTGTGAGATGTCTATTATCGATCTAAAATTAAATCGAGAAACTCTATAGACTTCTCTCACATTGACATATCCATTCCAGTATAGACTGGGATGGATCTTCGTACTGGTGGGATTCTTCCAGTACCTGATTAGTTGTTTCCAAAGGAACCTACTCATCATCACCTTCGGTTGGCCCCGCTCTCATCATGAACAGATGCTTAGTCCAAAGATCAGAATAATCATCTGAGTCTGTATCGTAATTCGACACAATCTCATAGATTGATTCTACCTCCTAGTCTAAATCGGAAATCTCCTGCTCATCAATTGGTTCATAAGCCAGGATTTCTTCCTCACGACTCCTGTCATCCAGAAACACCATTCGGAGTCTTTCTCTCCTTTGGTTCTTCTGAGGACAAATATCCGCTTTATGGTTCTTTGACCCACAAAACCAGCAGCAATTGCAACTGCTCAACGGTTTCCCCTTAGGACACTTAGGTTCTCTGCCATGCTTGCGCTTAAAGGCATCGATCCTATCTTTGTCTTTCAGGTTATCCCGTCCCCCGTCTCCTTACAAACCTTTTGGGTTTGTAAGCAGGACCTCCTCTTTGCTTTCGCTGGAGGTCTCTCTTGGGCCAAACTTTCTTCTTGTTGTACCCAACAAACCTCCTCTTTCGAGGAAAGTTTCTAGTTCTCAAAAGTTCACCTGAAGTACTGCAAGTATCGCATCCATACCTTCTAGGCACATACTCAATTTGAGAACAACAGCTCTTATTCAAGTAAGGTAGCTTTTTAGCCGCCTCCTTTACTTGGAGCTCAGTACACGCCTTTCTCATCGCGTACTTCACCGCCTAAATCTTACCTCCTAGTCCAAAGACAATTTTCTCCTCGACTAGAAGTAATTCATAGGCCTTTTGCGCAACTTCCGGCCAAGGTTCGGGAAGCTTTGCAAAAAAGGTGCCCAATATGAACTGTTGCAACACTACATCCAGATTGTAATAATACTTCTGAAATTCTCACACGTCGTTATCGAACAGACACATATCACAGATCTGTAGTTTAACCAGAGCTGTCAAAGACTGCTCCTTTTCCACAGTCTCAGTGGACAGAGAGAAACTACAGAATTCCCGTTTAAGTGCATCAGCGATGATTGCTAATACACTATCGACGGTCAGCGCCTGATCTACTTTTTCTTTCATGTCTGTGTGTGCCACCGAAGAATTCCAGAACTTTTGCGCCGTTCCCATGAGGGCTGCAAAGGGGACATTATCCCAGCAGATGCAGTTATACGAATAAGTGATATACACTCATCTATCTTTTCAGATACGTGCCTTTCACAATCGATGTCCAAAAAGGCACCAGGGGTAATTATAGGCTTTAAAACATTATCCCTCGGAATAAATTCCGGCTTTGTTCTATGGGGATAATCTGGCCTATAAATTTCCCTCTTCGTAGATACCAATTCGTTAAGCGTTCCTCCGTCTAAATGAATTGGCGTTTCTTCTGCCAAACCTAGAGATTTTCTCAGGTCTTTTGCCAACTCTCCAGGTTGAGAGTTCAAGTTTGCACTTCGCTTTTGCGGATCTAAGATGTACGGAGCCACGGACTCTTTGTACATCTTGTCAACGCTTTTGCCTTGACCTTGATTGGAATTTCTTCCTCCCAGTTTCAACTTTTCGACAGGTTTTCCCATAGTACTCTCCAGTCCAGACGTCGCCTCAGCTTCAGGCCTTTTTAAACGCCTTTCCTGCTCAATCGAATCTAGCATCTTGTTTACTATAGAACCTACTTCCTGAGCAAGGTAGTTTCGGTTCTCATGACTTTCATTACTCCCCTGCATGGTTAGCCGAGTTAACAACTCGTTTATACTCCTGCTAGTACCATAGAGAGTCAGTCTAGACTCGGAAACGAACTCCAACCTTTGCGGAGTTCCAGAAGGATTTCCCGAAGATTTTCCTTCTTTAGCCATTTCAAGGACTTAACTGAAATTTTTCAAAACTTTGGGTTTTTTAGGAAAAAGTGAGGACCACCGTATTTTGGTAACTTTTCAAACTCAAACCATATTCCCCAAAATATTTTTGTGGACGGGGTAAATTGGAGCTAGACCCCCTTTTGTTGTACTGTTATGCGGATAGATGATGATTTGTTCATTGAGATTGCAGATGTTTACTTTTTACCAGTTCTTTATATTATGTGCATTTATAATTGGACTGTTATATGACTTGTGTATAGTGTTGAGTTCCTAGAATGAGTCGATACATGGAAAACTATTTTTAAAACCTAGGCTCTTTAAGATCGGTCTAGATGTCACATAATTTTCGTGTATGCATAAAGATACGTACTCGGCGTTTATCGCTGAAATTTCGGAGAACCCCCGCCAGTTTTGCAGAGTAGGGAAAGAAGACTCCTGTACTCGGCTGGACCGGGATTTTGAATCCCTAGCACTCACGGGTAAGGGTTATTCGGAGTTTGTCGCCTTCTTGTATGAGTTGACTTGTCAATCTAATAAAATATTCTGAAAAATGTGTACAGGAGAGCGGGATTTTACACTTACACTGATCGATGCTTGTATAACTGCACCCTTCATATTGGACAAACTCCCTAGACAGACAGACACGTCCAGGGAAGACTTGGAATCACGGCCATTGGGCTCTGCAGTAGGGGACAAAGCTGGGGGTACCTTTGAGGTATGTGAGACGAGGGGTAGACGGCTATTATTCCACGTTTCCTTTCATTTCGTAATTGTTCGTAAAGTAAGTAAACGATTCGTTTTCGTAAATATATACAAAACCCTTTTCGTAAACGTTTTGTAAACTACCAAACGGGTAGAAGGTTCCACCGGGACGGTAGAAGAAGAAAGCACTTGAGTAAGAAAATTTGTCAGATTACATGACGTATAGCTTATCTTATAGTTTCTTCTTTCGGCTTTATGATGTGATATCTTAAAATTTAATATTCTTATAATTTCTTTTTAAATAAAAAAATAAGGACAGTTTTCTTGATTCCCCTTTACCCAGAGAAATTCATAACACACATATATATCACCCATTCTATGTCTCCATTAGGATGCATAATTTAAGGGGAACTGGTCAGTTATGCGACAGAGAGACATCAAAATCCATAAGGCAGTGATAAATTCGCTGCCTTCGCTCAGCAGCCGGGCATGGGAGTCTCCTCTGCAATGACCTGCGGCGTACGACAACAGCTCGACCCACACCTTATAAATGACCTCCCACATATTGTTGTTTTCTCGTAGTAGTTCAGCCAAATCGCATGAGTCCTCCAATACTGAGAATCCATGATCGTTCTCTTCGATGGCGGGTTCCCTGATGTGGTTGGCACGTTCCCTAAGAATCGATTTGCAGAACTCCCGCATTGTAGGAACCTCCAACTTCCTTCCTAACAGCTTCAACTCCGTGCACGTGTCTTTATACCTAATGTGGCTGATTCCAGCCACTGCAGACATCAACTTTGGTCGCCTGACCAGAAGGTGGATCATGTAATCCGACAATTTCTTACAGAATTTCTTCTTCCTCCTCCCTTCGTAATTGTCCATGAATTCCCTTGCCTCCATTTGGATGCAGATTTCAGTGGCAATGTGCCAGATCAAAAGCGTTTTCTCGTACTGGAAGCCCTTGATATAAGGCATCAGTCGGTCACAACCGATTCTTCTAAGCACCCGATCTCCCCTCATTTCATATAATTCTCTCAGTCCTGCCGCATTGGTGGTCTCCTTGGCATTTTCCTTGATTTCGAAGCAGCTCCACAACTCGTGATCAATGCCTTCCCAGGACACGTGTCTCTCTCCGGCTAGCTTGTTCCATATAAAACCTAATATCATTGTAGAAGCATCGATCGGTAAGCCAGAAAGCAAAGGAATTAAAGCACTGAGAGTAGTGGAAGACAAGCTAGACTTTACCTAGCTTCCAACCTTTCTTCAGGGTGCTCTGTTTGAAGCAATGGGACAAGATATTGAAAGATGCCATTCTATTCAACCGTCCCCTGCCGGATAAGAAGCCATCGACAGCTGAGTCTTCTGCAAAGATGAATGTAATAATAGCCGGTGCACATAACACAAAAGGAGGAAAGATACCCTGCACCAAGGCCAATGAAATGATCTCCCTTGGACTGATATTTGTGAAACAGGATGACAATAACGTCATCGAGTTGGCTACTTGAAGAATACAAATTCCCGCAAATAGTGCATATGTGATCACGAGATCCCCTCCATGAAACTGGTGCTTATTTCCAATGCAGAACAAAATGAAGGCCACCAGTGTGCAATAATAGGTGATGGCTCGGGCAATCTTATGTTAGTATGTGCACGTATGTGCCAAGACACTTTGTAATATATGTGAATATTTGTTAATAAAGGCAAGTATTTACTATTTATTAATTACTTTTCTGCTCGTAATTAACTTTACGGTAAAGTCCCATAGATTGATTATTTGTCAATCTAGAATTGTCCTTGATCGGATAGATGTTTAGATGGGACATAAACATCTAGATCAACGCCGAGTATAACTAAGGTCGAGTTAGACCAAGGGATGGATGTTCAAGTTATACTCGGGGGTGCCTAAGTTTAGGGTACACTGGACACGACCCGTTTATAGAGAATACCACATATTAAGTGTCATTGGTCACTTCTCTTGTTGAACGAGTGTAACTGATCTCCTGACTTGAGACCTCCATTTATTCTATGCGTGGAGTTGTTCACTTTGATGCCGTTAAAAGCAGTCTTTAATCGGATTGTGAGTAATACGGTTATTGGGTGTGCAGCGAAGCGTAGAGAGGATAATGTTGAGTCAATATAGGATTCATCGCTCTCTTGGATTAGAGAGTTGATATCCTGGCCTCTTGATTGAGATATTAGTGATTTTAAATACACGGCCGTGGAGGAATGTTTATCATTCAAGTTAAGATCTATTATATCTCAGAAATCAAGTAAAATGATTAATTCAGTGATGACATATGATGCACTGAATTAATCAGGATGTCGGTGAGATGAAGAGAATGAATTACACAGAAATCGGTTCATAGTGGTTTTGGTTAATGACCAATATTCTATTACGTTGGGTGACTGAAAACTGTTGCTAGACCGTTACCTCAGTCTATGTATGGATGTACATTGCCTTCGTATATAGAACCTAGAGGGTCGCACGCAAAAGCACGTAGACACGGACATTGTTATTTAATTCTAATGTATATTAGAATTATAAATTTCCAGAATTAGAATTTGTTGGACTACAAATTTATTCTGAAATATTCGGAAGCAATAAATCCTAGTGTTGGATTTAAGTTGATTAAATATGTTCAAGTTGTAATAATTAATTATTATATTATATTAATATATTATTATTTTATTACTATTATTACAAGTTACGTGGCTAAGGCTATTTGCCTAATTAAAACAAAATCCTACCATTGCTACGTGGGAGAGCTAGGTTTGCTACGTGTTGTTAGGAAACTAAAACATAATTGTTTAATATGTTGATTTGACAATGGCGGTCTGGTGGGTTACAAAACCCATCTCACGCCAAAGTAATTCAGAATAGTAGAATACCATTTTCAATTGAAAAGAAAGAAAATCCTCTGTGGAAAGGAATTCAGCTTCCGAGAGATTAGAAAGAGCTTGAGGAATCCGTTGAACGTGTGCGTGGATACTTCTAGAGGAGTCACGGTTGGGACTCTGAAAGACGGTTTAATCCGCAACGTTCGTTGTTTTCAAACAACAAGGTACGTATTATTAAACTTATTTACTATTCGATTTATACGTATCACAAGATTCGGGACTGTGTTTCGGATAGTATTTTTCGAAACGAGCTTCCGCTGCGCCCGGTGGAAACCCTCCAGTGGTATCCGAGCTATTTGTGATCGTATCGTATAAATCGTATTTTACGATAAATTAAGTTTTAAGTAACATTTCTTCTTTACAGTGTATGTTATAATTATAATATAACGAGACACTGTAATCAAACCCACGTTAAGTTAAACTGTAATAATTATAAGATGAATTCGATCTGTCCAATTATAATTGATTTTGATATATTAACATATCAAGTTTTACAAATTATATAATTGGACGAATGCTTAAATTATAATTATGTGGGTTGATGAATGTTATTAAAATGAGATTTGCAAACTGAGTGCGTTTTGCATAATTAATAAAGTAATAATATATATATAATACTCAAATGGGGCAAAAGTCAAAAATATTTTAGACTTTAAAATGGGTTGCCCCACAAGTAATGCAATTTATAGTGGGATGGCTCCAATATCAAATTCGGCAAAGTTTTAAATTGTCGAGAGAAAACAAATACAATGGGCTAGAATAAAATAACTAAGCCCATCAATATATAGGTGAGACAATTAATTAAAATCCCCTAAATATTAAGTCAAGTTTTATCTGCCTTCCATCTATAATAATGAAAATAGTCGACGTACTTCGTGAGTCGGTACAGCTCAGTTGTGGGCTCACGTTAGTATAGTTGTAGTTTTTCATCAATTATTAATGGACCGACTTAACTCAGATTAATTGATTTGTTAGCTCAGCTAAGGTCAATTGATTTGATGGCGAAGGGTTTAAGAAAATATTAACCCAAGTTAAGAACACCGATGGTTACATGGATTTGTGACTGGCGAGTAGTGCCTACTTAACGACTATAGTGTGTAGGTACAGCTCAGTTGTGTGCATACTATAGGATTTGAGTATTCGGTCCCACTAGGAATTATTACCAATTAATTCTCGAGCTTAATAGTGGGGGCTATTAGGTTTGAATAAAATAGTGGGAGTTTATAAAAGTCCTTTATATAACTATTCACAAATAATGATTTAAAATTTTATTTGTTGTAGATGTCGACAAACCTATCGCTGCGAAGTATTTTGGAGAAAGAAAATATCCTCCAAGGACCAAACTACCTGGACTGGTATCGAAAGCTCAAGATTGTACTGAAACAAGAGAGAAAGTTTCATGTACTAGATACTGAGCCACCAGCTGTGCCCACAACAGACACTTCTGAAACAGATCGGATAATTTATGATCAATATGTAGAAGATGCTATTGACGTGCAATGTCTCATGCTATCTGCAATGCCTCCAGAGTTGCAGAAGCAGCATGAGAATATGAGCGCTAGGGATATTGATATCCATTTGCGCGAGCTCTTCCAAGAAAGTGCACGGACTGAGAGATTTGAAATCTCTCGAGCGTTTTTCGGGATGAAATTGCAGGAAGGGAACCCTGTCGGGCCTCATGTACTCAAGATGATAGGGTACATAGNTTTTCTATTACTATGTAACGAAATTTTTAGTACAATTTTGAACCGATTTTGGTCGTGTCATTGAGACGAAATCCGATTTTGCATTCTATTTCTTTTCAGTCAAGCCGCCACTGCGTATAACCCGGCCCCCCCCCCCTTTTGACTCATGTGCTCAATCTAGATGGGCAAGACTATTTTGACTTGCAAGTCAACTGCCTTGGAGTTTACTAAATTTCTTCTTTTTTTTAGTACATTTTATTAATAAATTTTAGTAATATTATTAATACTTTCCTAAATATTGTTGGGCTTATTAAAACTTTAGTACAAAGCCCAACTAACTTAGTAAAACATGAGAATAATAGGCTTAGTAAATTTTACTATATGATTTACTAAAAATTTTAGTTAATTACAATACTATTCTAAACATTTTCGTAAATTACAATTCTGTATTGTACAATGCTCTATAGTAATTTAGTAAGAAATTGGTAATTTACTAAACAGCGTCGGGTTCAGTAAAACAGGAGAGAAATGCACAGTAATGAGCTTCGTAAGTTTTACTATAGGATTTACTAAAAATTTTAGTGAATTACAATACTGTATCGTATGATTTACTAAATGATTTAGTAAATTAAAATATTGTTCCAAAAAAATATTAGTAATTACAATTCTGTACTTTACAAATTACTATGATAATTTAGTAAAGACTTAGAATTTACTAAATAGAGTTGGATTAATAAAAGTTTAGTAAAATACCCAATGAGCTTAGTAAAACGTGAGATAAAAGCAAAGTAACGGGCTTACTAAATATTACTATACGATTTACTAAAAATTTTAGTGAACCACAATACTGTACTAAAATTTTGAGTAAATTACTATTTTGTATTATATGATGTACTAAGCTGTTTTAGTAAAGTACTAACTTGTTTTAGTAAAAATGTACAAAAAGAGTTTAGTAAATTACTAACTTTTACGGTGAAAAACTAACCTAACTCGGAGATTGAAAATGAGGGTGAAATTATGGTTTAACCCTTATAAGTAGTTTATTAATTTACAAAGAAGTTTTAGTAAAATGTACAAATTTGAGTTAGTAAATTACTAAAGTAAACTAGTAAAAATGTACAAAAATAGTGTTGTCGAAAGCCACCGGTGGTGTCAAACTCCATGGATAGTCGATGCTTTATGTTAGTGTTAGTGTAAAACAGGGAGGCAACAGGGCGGCAAAATAGGGCAACAATAAACAGAGAGATTTGGAAAGTTGGGCCGGACCGAGGACATGGACACGTAAGGAGCTCGGATTAGCGCACAAGAACCCTAAAGAGGAGGATCTAGGACCAGGGGGGAATCCACCATGAGCAAAGATGAAGCCAAAGGTTGGTCATGGGACTGTCAGGAAAAGATCTCTGATGCTGAGGAGTCAGAGGGACACCTTGGGTGACACACCATCGGAGTAGGAGGCTAAGAAGTTTCGATATGAGGAATTACTTCAAGAGTTTGTGGGGATCATGTTGTGAAATGAAAGGACCCCAAAGGAGAAACCCATGGACAACAAGCTAGAGACAAAAGAGATGGCTAAGAGGGCTGGTTTGAGCTTGGATACTTTGGTATGATATGTGAGGTGTTCTTTTCGTGACGTATCGCCAAACTATTGAACTAGGTCAATTGAATTAAATCGGGTACTTTTGATGACTCTAAATGAGTATAGATGGTACCGGATAGAGAATAGGGTAGAGGGGAATTGTTGCCTCTGTTGGAGATTTCATTGTTGCCTCTGCATGTAGACATATATGTGGCGAGTACCAGACTGTTCCGTGAGATGGCTTTGTATGTTCCAAATGCATGCTGTCATGGTTTCTTTTCGTACTCTAGCTGGTTGTTCGGGGAAGGCTATACACATCGGATATGCTCTTCAGTCTTGGAGTTTCTTCATCGTCCACATGCGCCCTTTGTGGATCGAGGCGAGAGAGATTTAACCATCTCTTTTTTACATGCCCATACTCAGCGGATGTATAGACGTCTCTTGGTCGGATTGTAACACCGAATTTTCCATGGAGATTCAGTGTTATTTATGATCTGTTAATCTCACTGGCTGGAGCTACACTTCGACGGCGATGGCCTTTCATCAGGATATTTGCGGGATGTGTCTATTGCTTGTGGATGGAGCACAACAAGCATCGAACTGGTAAGCGTTTTTTTGCCTCTTAGGACACTAGCTACATTTATTCTTGCGCTATTACCTCCGATGTAGGTTGATTTATTTTAATCTTTTAGGTATGTATATGTGGTATACGCTGCTTTTTGTATTTGCTTGATTTTTTAGGGATATGCTCCTGCGATCTTTGTATAAATATTTTATGAGTTATATATTATTACTTATAAAGAAAAAGTACGAATGAGTTTTACACTATTGTACGGGCTTTTTCTTCATAAAGTAAGAACATCGTACTATAGCAAGTACAGATCCAGGGTCAGTGTTATAATCAAGCATGATTGACGGTGCTCTCTAAATTAATTTTTTAAACATGATCAATTGCATCGTTACAGTATCGAATTAAGATCAATTTTTTAACAAAAAATAATCAATTTCCTAAACATGATTAGGCGATCGATTTTGAGTTGAAAATTAATCTCCCTAACATGATCAGATGACTAATTTCAAATCAATTCATTTGCATATTATTTTTATGTGACGAGCATGCTTTTAACCCTTCCATGTTTTAACAAAACAAAATAATGTCCGCGAAAATTATTTTTAAGCATTTCAAGTTCTTTTTTAGCTTTGTTTTAATTTCGGACGAAATTGAAAACCACTTTGAGAGGTAGGCGGGTTGGAAGCGGAAGCCTAAATGAAAGTGTAGTAGTTGATGATGTTAAAAAAAGTGCAAAATCGACGAAGGTCGGATGGATGGGTCCGTTAAGAGGGCTGCTGCTACGGGGTAAGTTAGAGGACGACGTGGAAAAAGATGAGGAGAGGTTGGTGGTCTATTGTAATAGGACGCAGGTCAGAAGTCCTTCTTTGGCTTTCATCTCAAAAAATCCAAATTGGTCGACTTTAATAAAAAATTAAAAATGAGTAAAAAATATATAACAAATTAAAAAAAAATTAGCCCAATTGCCAAAAAGAAAGATTTTGCCATAAAGAAATGAGATTGTTGAGACATGGGTTAGAAATTTGATGCTTTTTTATAATTTCATATGATGACTATTAAAGAATATTTTTTGTTGTTTATTAACAAATTATGAAATTATATTTAATGATATTTTCATCACCTGACGATTGGGCCGGCCCAATATTGAGTCCCATTTGTCATGTCAGTCGAACTACCGAATGCATATTTGTAAAGTGTGAAAACTTAATTTCGGATTCCAGTAGGTGGTAATCATAATGATAAGATAGGGAACGAATCAAAATCACTCCAACACTCCGCGGCTTACCTAATTTAAAGAAAACCAAATAACTGAAAGCTTTCCGCGGCGGCCGCAAAGGTAACCGCGACGCTGCGGTCCATCTACGTCCGGTCGTCTCTCGTCTTCGGTGATTGAGGGGTTTTGTTTTTGTTTGTCCGTGTGATATCCTCTTCTTTTTTTTAAAGGAAATGCGGAGAAATCGTATGAAATATCCCTAAAATCTTTATTAATCGGGGAATTTCTATTTTTCTTTTTTTTTGGATTTTATTTGGGGTATTATAAATGGTAATTAGGAATAACTGTAATACTGTAATACTGAAGTTTGAAGTTCTGTGATCCATTAAAATTATTTGGATCCATTAAAATATTTTTTATTTTATTTTATTTGGGTCCATTAAAATTATGGGTTTTGAAAGTGAGAGTGAAGTTTGAAGTTATGTGATCCTTGTGGGTTGGAATTGCAGGGGTCGGGATGGCGAGGAAGGTTAGCAGGGACCCGGAGAGGTGTGGGTCTCCCCGAACATGCTAAGCCATTTCGGCTCGCGGTTACCATCTCCTCTTTCCATTTTCTTTTAAATAGTTGTTTGTGTGTTTTACCAACTAAAATCAATTAAAATGAGTCAAGATACAACGCCTACATGAAGTCCAACGCACATAAACGGAGACAATTTTTTATCAACGCAATATTTATGTTTCGATTACAAAGTGACGAGACAAAGCAATATTTATGTTGTGATGACCATGAGTTTTTTAAACAATGAGAAGGAATATAAGTTTTACTGATCTTTTCAGATAAGGAAGCTTACTTGCGAATTTGGTACGCGACTTTCTCATCGCGTATTTATTGGTGGAATATGATGGCTCGAGACTCGAATCTGGCCGCGTCTCACATGGTCGCAGCAACCATAAGGTTTCCAAGATATAAAAATGGGTTTGAGTACTAAAGTAAATGTTCCTGTAACAAAAACGTAGAACCCGGCTGTTGATAAAACGCAACGCAGAAGGATGTGAACTAATGAGGATATTCTTAGTTTTGCAGTCTACAAGTCTTCTTACCGTTCTCTAAGTCTTCACTCAAGTCACAGGTCAAGAAACAGCTACACTTCTGCACGAAGAACAAGTTTCCTCTCTTTGGCATTGTATATGAGTAGAAAACGACAGCTCTGGCGTATCTCTCAGTGGACTAAAGACTTGGACTTTTGTTAGGACGTAAAGTGACTCTCCGGGAATCTTAAATGGAAGAAATCATATTCACAAGACTTCTTTGCCGGTCAAAATGGGGTTGGGGAGGGAATAATACAATCTCCCGAGACTATTCTCCTAATCTCTGAGGGAGGCATTCTCGTTCGATATTTCAACAACGCAAGAAAAGAACTGTTGAATATATAATGACAAGCTGTTACACTAAGAGGGGGTGAATTAGTGTTAATCTCCAAAATTGGATTTTAACCCTTTTTCGTTTTACCCCGCAGCGGAATGAAAAGCTTCTGTTAAACAGAGCCTGTAAGTTTCTGTAAGACAGAACGTTTGATTGTGTACGCAAATTTGTTTGATGGACACAAGGATTTTTATAGTGGTTCAGCAAATTGCTTACGTCAACTCTTCACCCAGATATTTGGATGGTTTCCACTCAAATGTATCTCAGTACAAGTTACACAAATGATAGCAACTAAAAGTAAACCCGTAGGGTTCTGTACAATAGAGGCTTGAGTGGCAGAACACAGACCAGAAGGTTCTGTGCCGTAGAGGCTCGTTATGTAGCACAAACCCGAAGGTTCTGTACTATAGTAACTTAGGCTCAA